>JAJHUR010091760.1:0-18173 GCA_027495735.1 Lutjanus campechanus | reverse complement strand
GAGAGACAGGCAGGCAGCCAGCCCACTCAGTGGAGCAGAAACACCAGGAGCTCAGTGGCTGCCATGGATACACTCCTGGAGTCTCTTTGCAGCTCTCACTCTGTATGTTTACTGTATGCATGTGAGCACGCATGTGCGTGGGTTTATTTTGGAGGCCTCGGGCCTGGTCACTATAAAAAGAATGATGCATTTATGTTTTTGAAGTGGTGTTTTTTAGTATTAAACAGTTGTTTCACATTGTATTTTTTGCACAGCTGTCACTCAAAAAAACGTAGGTGGCACTTTATTTTAACAAAGTTTGGATTTCTGTAGGTGGTGTTGTACTCTGTTGTGTCAACTTAAAGTTGATCTCAGCAACATTTTATATTAGGGAAAGTTTTATTGTTTTTCAGCTCATTATTTTGTTTTTTATGGTTCACATCTCCACTGTTTTGGTTCCATTCACTAAGCTTTAAAACCCAGTAGCACCAAAGAACAAAGTACAGTGCCAGATATTTCTTTCAAGAGTTCTCAAAAGACCAACACAGAACCAAAAGGAGGTTGAATGCGGGACTTAGATTTGTCAGGTGGCCAGAAACGAGGCTCTAAACGAATGCTAATGTTGCTCCACGCCTGCTAACACATTAGCTTTAAGGTGATATCAGTGCTTACAGCTTGTTGTGCCTCAAAAATCAGCTGCAGTAACGCAGGTTTAACTGGGAATTTTGCCATTATTAGGCTATATATCGTTAAATATGAATATATTTATACTGTAGATCCAAAGATTTTTGGTAGTTGGTAGTCGTCAAGAGCATTTTACCTTCTGTACTGAGATGAGATATCTCCACCAAGTAATGATGTCCTTATATGTAAATCCTATCAGTGGAACATTATTGATAAGAGTGTGTGAGACACGCAGAGTCAAGTTCTTATTCCCATTGTAATTATAGAAGGTACTGTTCGGCGAGTGTGGCACTGTTGCACTTTTCTTAATTAGGAAGATTGATGGAGGGAGTTTGACAGCAAGAAGGTGCTGGCAGTGTGTGCATGAGTGACAAATCATTTGTGCTTAATTAGCCGTCATATGGTTTGAAAAGGTGCACTTTGATGTCGCTGGTGGAGTATCACAGATGCTGAGAACAGTAAAACACATGGAATTATGAACTAAAGCTCATCCCTCTAAAATGAAAGCAGGAAGAATGTTGGAAAACTGCAGAAGAAAGGAGCTCATAGGATATAAAAGAGGACACCCGAGAACTTTCTCTTTGGTGCTCTGCTGTCCGGACCAAACCCCTGTTTATGGTCCTTGTGTGAATGAAGTCAACTTCTTTTCTCACTTAGTTCAGTTGGACTCTGTGTATTTCCTTAATTTTTCTAAAAGTGATTTGAACTCTAAGGTATAGATGTTTTTAATGAGAACAACAGTCCAACAGCCCATTATCCTGAAAATTCCCATTGCTGTGACAATACGTACCATCCCTGGAATTGTTTGATAAGCCTACATCATGACTCGGGTGTGTGCACCAACAGGGGTAAAACTCTCATGATTTGATTCCAATATTGGACTTTGTCTGCAGCAATAAAATCACTTCAGTGACTTTTTTGTTAAGGCTGTAGAGAGAGCCTGTTAAGGGCAAACCGTCCACCAATTCAGCACCATGGACAGAGCTGGCAGGGAATGAAATAAACTGCAGGGAGAGTAAGTATTTGGAGCAATGGGCCTTCAGAGCTATGGACATTTGTTTTAATGATAACAGGCTGTCTTTTGGTCCGATGGAACATTTTTTTGGACTGTTTAGGTTTCGAAATAATAGCAGGGCACCACCAAAACAATGAAAATCCTGTAATTGTTAACTGTTAGCTGCACTGTTGTTAGTAGCTGTAGTTTTTTTGCTTACTGATGTTTTCCGTTTTCACTCACAGCCCATGACAGATATGATATGACAGTTGTCAAATACATCAGATGCACTATGGATATTGGCTGTATGCAAAATAAAATTTAAAGTTGTTGTCACACACTTGACTCAAAGCCTCTCCTCTGCTGGACATCACCAGCGAAATGTGACTCCCCTTAACCGGAGCACCAATAATATCATGCAGGTCTACTTATAGATCTTTATCACAGCAGCTATTTTGACATTATATTGTAGGTCAAACACAGGTGTTACCAATGACACTAATTAAATTACGTTACATTCAGGTCAAACAGAGTCAGGCTGCAGCTGTTGTGCACGTTGACAGGACCTTAATTATTATCATTGGTAACACCTGTGTGTACCCTACTATGTCATATCGATGTGGCTGCCATGGAAAAGGTCTATTGGCTGAAAAAAGTTGTGTTTTTAAAAAAAAAAAATCAGCCTGTGTGAACAAGGTACTAATAAAATACTTAATGGTTCCTGCTGGTAGGCCTACCTGTAGGTATAGTGGAATAAAACAAGACTTTGGGGAACAAAGGAGTATGACAACTGGCCATATTAGAGGAAAAGAGACACATATTAGCCTTTGTTTAATATTTCACAGTTATGCTACTAAAACAGCAGGGGTATGTTAAGGTAAAACTAATTATCAGAACATTTATGGACTATCTTCTCAAAATGACCACCTCTGCTGGGCTATTTAAGGGGTAAGAATGTAGCTTTTGGGGAGGATGCTCAAATTGTGGAATAATGACGGACTTGTCAGTCATTTACAGAGTACAACAATGTACGTATAAGGGACTTATCAGGTTAAACACTAGCACAGCCCAGTTTATAGTCTTTGGATTGATTATAGTAGAGTATAACAAATGCTTTTGCACTTTGCTCATGGTATTTACGTATTAATTTACAGATTCTGCATAGTGTCAGAGTTGATAACACCATTATCCTAAAACTTTCACTTTTGTTTTCCAGTACTGTACCTCATACGTACTCAGTATTTACAATAATAACTGATTTCTCTGTTCCTCTAAAATGCCAAGTTGTTACTCCCTTGATCTCCATAGTCTCATTACAGTGGAAACCTCATGATGATCAAAAAGCTTGGGACTAAAACATTCCTATACAAATGTTTAAATAATTTGCTCATAGTTGTAGATATGGACAAAATCATACAGCATTAAATTTTTGACCAAATGTTGATATTGCAACAATCTTGTAGCAGCTTTTCTGCAGGTTTCAACAAGTTAAATTTAAGACTTACAGGCCATTGTGAATGTAATTTAAGACCTATTATATGTCGATGCTGGCAAAAAAAGTACATGCACAGCTTGTATTAGTGTTTATTGGTCCTGATCTCGTTTTGTAGTTGTTACAGCAAAATCAATCATTTATTTCCCCCCAGAAACACATTTATAAAGAAGACTGAAGTTAAATCCAACACTGTAGAAGTAATGAAAACTCCATAATTCAACTTTTAAGACCTGTCAAAATCGTATTTAAGAAATTTGGAGGCCTAAAATTTAGACTTTGTAAGACTCTTTAAGGATCTGCAGAAAACCTGTGTAGGGATGACTACTGTGGGGGTGACTTGGTACTTTCACAAAATATTAATACAGTGAGATTTTTGATAAATAATCATCAGTAATGTGAGTGTAATGACTAAGTGGGGAAAATGCAAATTAAGGAACAGCTATAACAGCCCGGCAGGTTCAGAAGATTACATCACTTCACTGTAATGCAGCTTTAAAAACCATGGAAAGACGACACTTATACCGTATCACAGTATAATGATATCCAAAATTTGAGATGATCTCTAGTGTCATAACATAATATCAGTATAATACTGATAAATCGCCCCGCTGTGTGTGTTTAATTACTTTACATTCATGTGATAACTGATAACCACAATTTGGTTATAGGCCAAGTGTTAAGGATTATATTTATGAATCATACAACAAAATTTTACTACAAACCTGTCATTTTGTGATAAACTCTGGTAAAGTGTCTGATTTTTACCGTCTGCATCCTTTTCTTCTGCCAGGACGTCCACCGGATCACCACAGGTGATGGCATCAAGCGTGCCGACAAGGACGATGCGGCGGCCAGCGAGGTGGGCTGGATGACCTCGGTCAAAGACTGGGCTGGAGTCATGATATCGGCTCAGACGCTGACAGGAAGAGTCTTGGTGAGTTCACTCTCAGTCATCATCATACTTCGTTTAATCCGTGATTGACATCTCGAGATACTTCAGCCTACATGTAACAGGCTGTCGGTGAAGACGTCAGTGAGATGAAGCGTGACAGGCGATCATGATCACCCCGAAACTTCCTCATGACAGCTCAGCACTCGGGCTGAACTCCCTCATCGTATATTTGTCTGTGAGGAGGCCTCATGAGAAATGTTTGTTGTTATAGGACGGACTAGGAACCTTGCTGAGGAGGAGCTCACATCTGACAAGCCACAAATCGGGCACGCTTCCTTGAATTTATCTCTGCTTGTCCGACGTATAAATATAGTGTTTTGAAGCGCATATCTTGGTAGCTTATCTCCCAGACAGGGAGGCAGATACATCAAAACAAAGCCAGGGCAGCAAAGAGGAGTGATTTAACGAGTGTATTAAGGTCATACACCCCATAATGCCCTGAGACAGCAGAGAGAAACAGATCCAGAAGGAAGCAGGAAGGGACATGTACAGTTTACCAATTGCATTTGGTCAGCTGAAGTGGTTGCCATGGCGCCTGGTGTGTCTGTTGACAGTGTCACGTGGAGAACACATGCCTCTTCGAACACATGTTATCTTGTTGTACAGCGATTTAAATGGAGGATGAGTAACCCGTCTCACCCAATGTGAGGGCGTTTAGTCAAGGACAGTTTGATGGAGACTCTGCTACACTTTCTTCTCTTTTTGTTTTTTTATTTTGATGATTGGGCTATAAGTGCTTGGCAATGCAAGAGCAGGATGAGGAGTGATGAAATGAAATGGCATGAGTGGGAGCACCATGCCAAGGCTTGCCGCAGTGCTCGGGGCTGATCCCGCTTTCACCCACCCCCCTAAATGTGATGCAGCATCTCCAGTTGGCTCACTGTGCGTGTGTGGAGGTTGTTAATCATGGATGCTGGGTGGGCAGCAACTCTCAAGCTTTATGATTTGATGTGGAATATTAACAAACCACTTGGCTCATGTTTGTGGGATAAGAACTGGGTGAAAAAAGCTTCTGACAATGTTGGAAATGTTTATCATCAAATCTAGATCGGGGATAAAGGAATATTTCTAACTTCTTGAAGTGGGGTTGTATGAGATACTTGTCTATAGTCTGTGTATTACCTACAGTAGATTGTGGTCGGCACGCCCCCAATGTACTGCTGGAGAGGGTCATCAACAAAACATATTTTAGCTACTTAAATGAAGGCCAACTAAAAAAATCAATATTTAATTTAATTTAATTTAAGTGAATGCTATTTTTAGAATATTTTCACCACTTTACCTTGCCATCAGACAGCTTTTTCCAATGGCAAACCACTGTTACACAAGCCAAATATTGCTCTTTTCAAACCTACCAAACTCCATTGGCAAAAACGTTTGTGTTATTATGTGAATTTGGCTAATTCACATTCATATAATTCACACTATTACTTCATTAATCCCCTAGTCAAAACCAGGAACATAACAGTTCCTGGACGAGCACACCAAGAGACACACAAATTAAACACATCAAAAACACCCTACCTTCAAAAGGACTGTAGAACACAGACTGATATCTGCCAAATGGCCCACTGGCCCCGGCTTACAGCTCTCTTCCTACGTTTAAGCTTTAGAGGGTGCCATCCTTCTTGTTAGCAAAATAACCAAAATGCATTTACCTTGTTAACATCCCCCCCCCCAAACTAATTTTTATAGCTACAAGAGTCATTCATTAGTTGGTCCACTAGTTGAGAGTGATCAAAACAAACTCCTATTAGAAAAAAACAAATCGCCTTCTGAGTATCTCATGCAACCCCATTTCACCCTTTAACAGGACCTCTGGGGCGTAAAGAATCATGTTTTTATGTTAATGTTACTGCTTTTAGTTGATGTTGTCATTTAAAACCCAGTGAAGTGAAACATTTGTTGTTGTTTTGAGATGATGCGTGTAGCCGTAAGCTTCTGCGAGGAGGAGGTGATTAATACCAGGAAAGGAATAAACCCCCCTTTTTCGGTCTGTTTGGGCTAAAAACAGCACATTTTCTTCACCTTCCTCCAAATGTCATCTGAAGCTCTGATGACTCAGGCTGAACTCAGGTTGTCCCTGCGGCATCTTCTGTTAGTTCGTCCTGAGCACAGACGCCAGCGACGGTTAATGGTGACAGCAACATATTGCTAACAGAGGCGTGACATCACCATCTCCTGCGTTTCCTTGTTTTTCACTTTGAGCCACCAACGCTCCCATCAACTTCTCTGTGTTTGTGTGCTGCTCAGTTGCCCTGTCTCAATGATGGCTTGACACACAACTGTTTAGCGAGTGCTCGTCTGTAACCATAGCAACTGCAGCTTACCTAAACACGGCAGATGTGTGTTTTGTATGTCAGCCTGTTTAGAGGAGGAGGGGGGGGCACATTAAAGCCTATTTCCAGGCCATCTGAGCAGAGTAAGAGCATGGGATGGCTTAAATGAAAGGGAGTGTGTTTGTGTGTGTGTGTTTTTATTTCATGCATCTATCTGTGTGTGTGTGCTGTTCCCACATCTTCACCCACGTTCTTGTTTTCTTTCAAAACGTACTTCTTTCTTGCAAGAGGCCTGTTAGCACTTGAAATATTGAGAAACGTCTTTTTCCTTCAGGATATTAATCTTTACATGTTTGATACTGGCAGCTTTCATTAGAAAAGGCCAGGAGAGACTGAATCGATTGGTTTTTAACTGCCTCCGTACCCAGGGAGTAGAAAAATTTCCATGATACACTTGTGAATCCGAGAGAAAGCCATGTCCTCTAATTAATTTTACCAATTAAATCTGTTTTAATCATGAAGTGCAGACGTGGATGATGTTGAGGAGAGAATAAATCGAAACCCTTAAACACCACTGAGACATGGATTATGCTGAAAGAAGGCTCAGCTGCAGGATGCCTGCAGTATTTTGCAATTGTGATGTAGGTCTACAGATCAGTCGAATAGAAATTAATAAATATCTTTACAGACTTAATTACTTACATAACTTTTTCCAGTTGAGAATAGTAGATGCAAAATGTGCTACAGAAGCGAGAAAATAACAAGCGTCAATGAATGAAACAAATAAGCAAACAAACATAAAAACAGAGACACAAAATGCACAAACCACAAAATGTGTATATACAGTATATATTTTTTGTGATCAGTTGTTTATATAAGGAAGAGGAGGCAACATCAGTCACGGAAGTGACACAAGGAAAATCAGACGAACTTCAACAGAAGAGTTTCTTTGCCTCACATTTCCTTTGTTTTCGTCTCTCCAACCCACTCCACCCTCTCCCTCTAACTCTGACATGAAGAACCAAGGTAATAAAACTTTTAAATGATTAGTTAATTAATCAATCAGTCAATAGAAAAAAAATGATAGCTCACAATTTTGACAATACATCAATCAGTTCAGTAATTTTGCAATCAGAAATGTCAAGCATTTGCCAGTTCCAGCTTCTTAGGATTTGCTGCTTTTCTTTGTCATTATGATAGTAAATGAAGAGTTTTTGGCTTTTTGGGATTCTGGTTGGACGAAAAAAAACATTTTAAGATGTCATTTTAGTCTCTGGGAAAGCATAATAAACATTTTCCACATTTTTTGACTTTTTATAGACAGTTAATCAATCAATCATGAAGATAATCGGCAGATCAATTGGTAAATCGATAACAGCTTATCCATTGATTCCCAGCCCCACCCCCATTAGCATAAATCAACAGCATTCAAATACAAAAGATTAGTTATTTTTGGCAGTTTCCTCTATTATCATCATCATCATCATTAGGGGAATCTCTTGACAACTCATGATTTGTTTCCATTTCAATTCAGAGGGATACAATGCAATTATAAAATGTTTGTTGATGCATCAAAAATTGAAGTTTTTATGTCTGGGGCAGATTGTATCCCTCTGTATTTGCTGACATTCAAAAACTCAAGAAGTAACTTAGTTTAGAACATAGTCATGATGCATATTTATATCCGTTATGTTTCCCCATCCAACTTGGATCAACCGTGAGCAATGTACAGATTTACAAAATTGTTACAAGTGATTATAATGTTGAGAATAGGTTTGGTTTTAAATTTCTGATTATATACTTTTCCACACTGATTTACAATCGCTCCCCTACTCCTAATAATTATCATCATAAAACACAAAATCTAAAGTTTTAATAATCTGAAAATTAGTAAGTGTGTGATCACAAAACTCAAACAGCCCAAAATCAAAATATAAACTCACAAATCCTACATCTCTGTGGAACATGTCTGTTCAATCAGCTCTTTAAACACAGGCTACGAGATGCATCAAAGGTTAAGAAGCTGGTTAATGTTTAAAGTACATGACACAAGCCTGACACAAGACTTATCTGATCTTTCCATCTCGTAGCTTCTTAGTTAGAGGGTTACACTTTTTCATACTGCATGAAATGAATGTTCCTCCCTTCTTTATAATCTGGCTTTTCAAACTGAAATTGGAGGTATTAACATCAACAGTTGCAGCAGCGTGACACTTTTCACCCAAACGTGCCGTGTTACACAGTGATCCTCCTCGCTGCAGCTGTTTACCTCTGCCTGTGGATGCTGAGTGATAAACAGGTGCAGGCTGCCCCGTGGACAGCCCGGAGGCCTGATGTTCATTTGCCCGACTGGCCTCGCATCTCAGCAGATTGTAAAAGATCAAACCTTGCCTTCAGGGCTATTTGATTAGCGGGGAGGACACTTCCTGATGACCTTTCAGTCTGTAAAGGTTTATCTACCGGAGATCAGTGCACCACCACTCCTCTTGCTGCACTCAAATACAACAGAAAAAGTGAGGCCTCATGTTTATTCTCTAATTTCAGATCAGCAGCATGTAAGGAGGACACGGTTTCCCCCAGATTGGGGACGCGGAAGGATCCCATCTGTCAGTTTATACATTATTACATTCCCCTTCCCCCCCAGTCACTTTTGCATCATACAGGACCACCCTCCCTATTCATCAAAAATGTCATCACGCTGCTGTTTGCTCGCGTCAATACAAACAAAACTCGCTTTGGGGGCTGAACAGGTGGCTGCAGCTTGTACCTGTGCCAAGAAAGCCAGCGGGTCTCCTGTAATGTCATGCATCTATTTCCTGTTCAGTCGCACCTCCCCCGAGAACATAATCGTCAAGAAATTGTAAGATGGGGAGATTGTGACATAGGGAGTCTGAGGTTAGTGTATTCTGGGGGAAAATGTGATTTCTTTTAAATGATGGGACCCCGCTGAGTGACATTTAGCCCACGTGCGCTTGGTTCCTGAGGTCCACAGGGAGGGCTGGGATGTCGCAAAGCTATTATTCTGGCAAGAGAAAGAGTTTCTATTAATGGAAGCACAGATCTGCCCTCTGGCACCCTTCCCTTTGCCGTCTTTGCCCCTTAACCCCAATTGCAGTCACAGGTTGAACAGTCAGGGATGTTAAAGTTAGACTTGGATGAATTGTCTCCGATTGTTTAGCTGTGTTGGTTAACTCTGGGCTGTTTTTATTTAGAGGACTCTGACATTATGTGTCTTATCTGGGTATGTCACATACTGTTATTCTCAGGATAAGTTAGGCTACTTAGAAATGTCATCATTTGACATGTGAGTGATGGCATGTTCAAGGACTGATTTATGTCATTACTTTGGGTTTTTGTAAGCCTGTGTTTGGGGCTTCAAAGCTCCAGTGAAAATTGTACACGATTATACAAAGCTTGTGCGGGGCCACGATTCATCCAAAGTCTCAAAAGTCACCTTGATGACCAAGTGAGTGTTGAGCACTTGTGAGCGTGTAGTAAGGGATTGAGCTTGCAGGACTGCATTTGTACACGCAGAGAAAAAATGTTTATGCTTGTGGATACTGTTCTGGGTATTTGTGTCATGTGCACAAGCCTGGTTTTTATGTGTGTGGGTTGTGAGACCATTCCTCACCTCACATCTCCTAAAAATTACGAAGCATTCAAATACTGATTTAAACACTGATTATAATGGCAATGGCAGAAGCTTCAAAGCATCCGTTTCTTCACTGTATGTCCAAACACAGCAAATATCTGTACATGAATAGATTGAAGTTAGTATCAGTGTTTGGGGAAGATAAAAAACCTTTCCTATCATGCTTTGGTTTAGAATATAATGTTATATGTAATAACTTAATACAGTGCAATAAATGCAGATTAACTGTTGCGTCTAAGATGTTACACAGCCACGTGCTACCAGCTGTGGCTGGGTGGGCGCCTGAATGTAAAGCAGCGAGGTGGAAATTGGGTAAAACCAGTGCGGTTTAGCAGTATTTTGATCTAGAAAATGAAAATAAGGTTCTATGTAGGGTTTGTCAGAATAAACTGGCATATAACCACTCCACCAGAGCAATGTGTAACCACATTCACCACAGGCATGTACAGGTTAACTTGCAAGAAGAGCAGGCCGCTAGACCTGCCAAACCAATATGACATTGTTTACCACCTCTGAGTGTTTTCTTGCTTTTAGACTAGTTGACTAGTAATTTTTCTAACTTTATGAAACAGATAACTCATCAAGCACACCCACTTCATGCAGGGACCGTTCAGATGTGTGAAGATAAAGAAGTATGACGTTTGAAGCTCCTTCACATCCTGTGTGAACAACTGAGTGCAATACAATGCATGCCTCTGAGGAGAGACTGTACAAAAGTGTGCATCCTTGTCCTCATTTGTACAATTCATTGCTTCAAGGTTACATAAACACACAAAAGAATTCTTAGAGGAAGTTCAGAGATGCAGTGGGACACTGGCCTGCACCAGCTGTCAAACAAAAAGTGCTGGATATTCGGGATATTGGTCTTGGGTTACCAGGGTCAACATGTAGAGGAAGTCCTATTGGATGACAGCCTGAAGGAGTCATCTTCTGTCTTTACTGCCGTTGTCTAGATCTGATGTCGCGCGGTTGTGGGTGCTGGTGCTGGTGCTGGTGCAGCTGCAGCGGGAGAAAGGAGCTCTGAACGAAATTATAGGTGGGCCAGAAGGGCATTTTCATCAGGCGAACAAACTCACCTCCTCCTCCTTTGAGAGGCTCGGTGAGCAATTGTACCACTACATGGAAAAGCTTTTTGTCTGATGAGAGTGAAAAAAAAAGGAACGAGAGAGACAGAAACAGTAAACACTTTTGTGTGGACTCACAGGCGACACCGCAGCAGCAGAAATGTCCGTTCAGAAATGAGGGAGGAGCTTATCCTTTACATGTCTGAGAATTCAGCTTAGTGCTGCTTTATTATCACAGTGTTCAGCTCAGCGTCAAAGGACTCAAACAGAATTCAGTCTGTGCCCTTTTCTTGACATTCCCAGTTGACTCTTGGCTCCAGATAAGACGTCAGTGTTGTTATATGTAACGGATATTCTCCCAACATGCCCCCGGCCTTGTGGCAGAGACGGGAGGCTGTTTGCCACCTGTGTACTCTGGTGCCAAGGGGATCGTGTGTGACTTTCACCGTGCCCAGTGCAACAGAGTGAACAATGTGGGAGCGTCACTCGGCTCTCTGCCCGCCTCGAAGTCTGACGCTATTTTCGGGTGACAGCAGCTGCCAGGCCTGTTTTTGTCAGGGCCCTCCAGAAGGAAACAATGCCATGTGAGACTAAAGTTATTTTGCTGCTTTTGTGGTCCTTCGTCAAAATTCACAAAAGTCATCTTGCTAAGTCGTTTCTGTCTATGATGGAGTCTTAAAACTTTCTTTTCTGGAACCAAGTGAAAAATCAGCAGTTCAGTAAGAATATTGCAACGTCTTTGCAATAGAACAACTTGTTTAAAGAATTTTCTGGCAATTAGGGACCGTCTTTTTCTTCTTTTTGGATTTGAAAAGAATAAGAAAAATTTAAATTAGCTGAAATAGTTCTATTGCGCATATACAGACAAAGCGCCAAATCACAAGTTATCTCAGGGCACTTTTCATATGGAGCTGGTCTAGACTGTACTCTTTAATATTATTCTCCAAGACCTAACAGTTCCCACCATGAGCAAGCGCTTGGCGACAGTTGCGAGGAGAAACTCCCTTTTAACAGGCCGAACCCTCGAGCAGAGGCCGGCTCTGGGTGGGCGGCCATCTGCCTCGACTGGTTGGGTTGAGAGAGAAAGAGAGAGGGCAGAATGGGAGGAAAAGAACTGTAGCACAATGCAAGTTCCACTTAGAAAAAAAGAAAGATGGTGTGAAAATTCTGAAAAAAAAACCAATATATACAAATATTATTTATTCTAGACATTTCTTGTTTTTAGTCACGGCTCTAGGGATTGCAGTGTTGGTCTGTCAGTCGATACATTCCTCTCCTTCATGATGAACCCTAATGACTGTGATTATCCCTTAACTTTTCCTCTTGTACTATCATGGTCAAAAATGTGTACTATTATATTTATTTCTTCAGCTCTTGGCACAAAAGAGAAATCTGGTGTCCCCCCGGGACCCAAACTTTCCAAAATACATCACGAATTGCTGTAACATCTACATTTATAAACGACTGATAAAGAGCACAACAAACCACATGACTGTCTTACTTCTCTGCTGTCAAAATATTATGTCTTGCACAGGACATTCATTTGACTTGCCCAGATGTTAAGAATACTTTGCTTGGAGATGTCTCTCCAAATTGTTCATTTTAAGCACACAGTATCTAAGCTAAACAGACCAAACCTTGAGACCACAAAAATAGGAGGATTTCAAAACTAATAGGAGGATTTCAAAACAGCCTTTTGTGGGTCCTCCCCCAGAAAAAAGGGAGTTTCAGAGACTTTGTTTCTGGCATTCTGACTTCTGAAGAATGAAAATAACTACTTTAAAAACAACAGCATTTTTATGGTGAATACTTTTAATTTTACTTTTAATTCTTCAGAAAAATATTGAATAATTAGCCCCTCAGACCTGAACTTGCACGAATGGAAACTAATATTTAATATTATTAATATTTATTTCATTCATTATTTTTTTTGCTCCTGCCCCCTTGAGAAAACTGGCACAGCATATTTTACAAAATGCATTTCTCCTTCTCTCTCTCTTAAAACTTCAATTATTCTTTCAAGGCTGTCTGAAATTTCCTTGAGCATTTCTTTCTCCTAGTACTCTCCATTTCTCCCTCCGTCTGTCCAGGTGGAAAAAGTACCCTTTTGAAGTTGTAGGGCTTGTACAAGCTACACAGTGTCAGAAACTGGTTGTGATAACAAAAATTGGGGGGGGTGAAAACTTTGGAGAAATACCGAAGATATTGAGGAAACCAGGACAGGGCAATGAAAAAAGGGAGTCTCACGAGAAAATCAGGAAGTTTAACAAGTATGGAAATAGTTGTTTCTGGATGTAACTCTAGTTCTATGAGTATGTGCACAGCCCTCTTCTCTTCTACTTTAATAGGAAAATGAATTCACATATTACAGTCAGTATCACATAAAATGTCAGTTTGCGACCCAAAACAACAGCTTCCAGACCCATTTGGGTCACAACCCCAAGTTTGAGAAAAGCTGCTTTGGATCATAAACCAGCAAAACTAATGACAGTAGTACCAATTAGCACATGTTAGCATGCTAACACACCAAACTAAGCTGAGGAACACGGTAAACATTATACCTGCTAAACATTTGAAATTTTAGCATTGTCATTGTGAGCACGTTAGCTTGCATACATTAGCATGTAGCTCAAAACACCATTGTGCCCAAAGCAGCTAGCATGGCTGGTAGTATCTTACTTAGATGGAGCCTGATGCATAACAATCAGCTCATTTGCATTTTTCTTCCCACTTTTCTCTCCACTTTTTTTTTTTTAACGGAATCAGTTCCTGAGCTGTAAATGTCAAAAGGACCTTGTTTAGCGTAAACTTGCAGTCAGTGTTTTCATGCAGCAGGGAACTAGCTGTTGCCTTTTAATTGGTGGAAACCAGTCTGAATCCATGTGCTTTTTGTTTGAAGCTACTAAACAGCAAAAGGATAAGCTGTATACTGTATATACAGTATGCATTTTTGTTCATTTTTCATGCAAAAGGCAAGATGCCTGGAGTCAGTCTGGATTCATAACATAATTAATACTTGCCCTCAGAGCAGCACACAGACAAATCTGAGTGTTGCTTTGACACATTTATTTGAGGTTGTCTTGACCTGTGGCCATCTGTGCCTGCACAGTTTACAAATCTGAGAGTTGATCCTTGATCCTTAACTCTCTGCACTCGTGGGGCCAATTCTTGCAGCAATCACACCATTAGTATAGGACACCAGCAAGTATCAGGTGTGATAATTACCATCCCCCCAGGGGCAGATGGGGGAAGAAGGCTTTCTAATTTGGACCTCCTCTATGTTTGGCAGCCACATTTTCAGCAGGATCTCATTTGGCACAAACAATCGCTGGAGTATAATTAGTTTTGTGGAGTAGCATCATATTCAGAGCAACTGAGGAGAAGAGGTTTGCGATAACGTTCTTCCCCCGTCCCTCCCCCCAAAATCCAATTCATGAGCAGTATTATGATAAGAAATTCTCAACCGTCACGAATTCGGCTCTCCAGATTTCATTAACAATCATTAGCTACACAATGACCCAGCAACCGCTGCTGTAGTAGAGCTCACACAGTGTTCAAAACTCATCACAATCTTCCCTTTCCCCTCACAGGAAAGGCAGACATAAAGGAGGTGTAAATGTGAAAAATGATGACGCAGCTGGCACTTTACATCAAACAGGCTTTCCTTTTGGCAAGTTCAGTTTAATTAATTAACATGGCCACTTAGAGAAAATGAATATTTGAAGGTTAATAGATGTTGATGCAAACTGGTCACACGACAGGTTATAACTTTGAAAGTTCAATTTAAGTTCAACCCTTGTTCTGTGTGCTTAAAGGGATAGTTTGCAGTATTTGAAACAGGGTTGTATGAGGTATTTATGCATAGTCAGTGTGTTACATACAGTAGATGGAGGTTGTCACCTGTCCTGGGTATCTGGGGCTGTAGCTCTGAAGATTTTTTGTTTAGCCCTGAATAATTCTCCCTTCTGTTCTAATTGAGTGGCTTGTCACTAAAGATGATGGCAGTGTCGTCATTTTATTTCTCCAGTGAACACAACAGAGGCAGGACCAAGATGAGGACTCATAGCAGAGAGAGACAGATAGCGAGAGATAGTGTGTGAATATGGACAGAAGAAGTGTTGATGTGATGTTGATCATGAAGCTTAGTGTTACTCTACGATTCGATGGTTTATGAAGTTAATGAAGTGAACTACACTGCAGACTGGAGTCTCTGTTAACAGTGACAGACAGGAAAATCTGTATCACGTACCCCCATCTCCTCTATGAAACAACTGTATCCTCACTGCGCTGCATTTACAAACTATGATGAACTGGTCATGGGTCACATCTCGTTAGTATTGACACTAACAAATTAGAAACAAACAACCATTGGAGACCATTTTTTCTTGCACCACTTTACCTCGCTGTCAGACAGCCTTTTCCGACAGGAAACCGCCATTATATTAGCCAAATATCGCACTTTGTTGCTCAACCAGACTCCATTGGTGAAATAAATAATTCTACATAGCAGAAAATGGGAGTCCCTGGTCTGTCACTGTTTTGATCGGTTAGGTTGTTCGTGTTTTTGTGTGACTTTGGTGTTTTACAAGGTTAGTTTGGAACTACCAAAGTCTCACAACAACACAAACAAACTAACCAATCAAGGCAGCAACTCCCATGTTGTGTTAGGTAAAATGACAGATTTTGCCAATGGAGTCTGGTTGAGAGGGAGAGAGAGCGATATTTAGCTTATATAACTGTGGTTTCCCGTTGGAAAAGGCTGTCTGACGGCAAGGTAAAGTGGTGTAAATATGCTAAATAAAGCTTAAACTTTAACTGACGATTTTTTTTAGAGAGGCATTTTTTTAAATGGCTAAAATGCATTTTGCTGCCGACCCTGTCCACAGTCCTGTCCCCGACCGCCATCTATTGTAGGTAATACACTGACTATCAATAAGTACCTCATACAACCCCATTTCAAATAATCCAGACTATCCCTTTTATTGCAACCAAATCGTGTCTGATTGCAGAATATGAACCCAGTCTTGTGCATGAAATATCTCCAAACTGTTCTCCACCTCGGCCCACTGTAGATGTTCTTGCAGCTGATTTCACACTTCATGCATCCTGCATCCCGTCCACCTTTTAAAAATACATGTGGCTGCTACAGTTACAGTATGTCCAGCTTCCCAAATACAGAACATGATTTACATTTTAACACATGAGCGGAATTTCCATTTCCATTGTTAGCACAGGGCAGAGTTTCTCTTCTTTCTCTGTCTCTCAGTGAGAGACCCCCCCTCCTCTCTGGAGAGCTGCCAGAGAGGTGAGTCATCGCTTGTACAATAAACATCAGAGAAGATGTTTTTTTAGACAGCAACATTTATGTTTGATTTTTATGTCTATTTTTCCTCATTTGTCGGCTTCTCTTTCTCGTTTTCAAGACTCAGAGGCAACTGAATTTCGGCCTCATATTTCAGCCGAGACAGACAGCGAGAGGCTGGTGGGGGAGACACATGCCTCCCCTCCCATCCTAAGCTCTTTACGCCTCACTGTGAGAGTGGTTGGGCTGCTTCCAGGATGGCTTAAATCATGGCTTAGCCACTGTGGGATTTGGGGTTCTACACTGCATGTGCATGTTTTGATTGTGGGGGAATTTAATAGCTGAATAATGGTGTAAACTGTAGTAGAATAAGTTTAAATCTCTTATTTACAACAGAGCAGAACATGCTGTTTTGGTCTGATGAGTCTGGATCTTGTCACATGAAAGAGATAAAACAAAAAAGCAAAGAAATTCCCAAATAGACGTTCCAGCAGGCTTGACCCAAAATGTTCAAGGATAGCAGCATTGTTTTCACAGCTCGGAGAGGACGCCGTGGATCAGATCGCTCACTATACTCTGTGAGAGAAGTCAAACAAACAGAGGATCAGGTTTCAGGCTGCGGGTAGTTACAGTGCAACCTATACAACATGAAACACAAACTGAGCACTTGTGTGTAGCTGCCAGGGGTTTAAGGGAGGATCCAGTTTCTAAGTGCTTTAACCTCCATTATTTTTTAAATATTTGTGCAATATGGCTAATGGTTAGAGGCAAAACATAACATCTTGAAGCCACTTGGAAAAATGTCAATTTAAATCTAAATGTGGGAGTTGGGAGCAGTTGACTTAAAGCTTTAATATGTGTTAACATTTTTGCATTAAATGCCTTAAATCATTATATATTTTGTTTAGTTGTGAGGTTACATTATCCCAAATGTTTCCAACAATGCAAACTTCATGGTCAAATTTATTCATGGTAACGGCGTGTTTTCTGTTAGCTGCTAGTTGCTACACCTTCTGGGAAAACATGTAATAATGGATTAAATGTAATCGCAATTATGTAATCTGATTTTTTTTTAAAGTAACTATAATCAGCCCAGATTACATTTGAAAAGAAAGTGTAGATTATAGTTACATTGTTTACTCATAAAAATGTGTCTGACATACGGGGTTTCTTAAGTAATTAAAGGAGAGACATGTAATATATTTACTGTACTAAATCATAAAATGACCAAGATATTAAGGAAACATACTTCATTGAAATACTTGCCTCTCTGACAACAACGCTATGACCAACATGTTCTGATGTGAAATTTCCATTTGGCCCAAAGCGTCTGTTTTGTTTGCCTGTTTCACGTGAATTAAAGTTCAAATTAATCCCGAATGTTCACCGATGTTTATAACGTTAAATTGAGCAATATGTTAATGGAGTCTGGCAGCCAGTCACTGAACTCCGGGGTAAACAATTCGCATCAACCACAGATCGTATATTAAATTGGGATCCAACCTATTTAATATACCGTTTATGGCTCCAACTCACTATTTGGACCACAGTATTTACATATCACTCCTTTAACTCAGGGGTGGGGAACCTCCGGCCTCCGGGCCGTATACGGCCCGCGAGACCATTTCTGCCGGCCCGCAACGCAATAAATTTTTTATGTTTTATGAATAAATAAAAAAATCAGGAAAAAAAAATATCGACAGCCATTAGTTTTCTGAGATAAAACAGACGGTTATGTATGTCCGAGTCAACGTCAGGGTCAGTGAATGCAG
>JAJHUR010091759.1:0-11124 GCA_027495735.1 Lutjanus campechanus | reverse complement strand
GTGTGTGTGTGTGCGTGTGTGCCTTTTAGCCTGGGTTTACATGCATTTGGTCTTTTACCCATGCACGCTTGCGTGGCTGAGGTTCTAACCTGAACCATTTGCTTCTGAAGAACCCTTTACTGAAGAAAAGGTTTGTCAAGGGTTCCTTATAAGACTGATGGTTCAATTAAGAACCCTTTTCATCCAAAGAACCCTTTTTGAAAGAGAGAGATTCAACGGATTGTTGAAATCCATGAAGTTTTCCAGACTTTTTTAATCTAAGGTACGTCAAAGGTTCATTGTACCATACTGTTTCTTGGTAGATCCCCCTTGTTGGGTTCTAGATAAAACTTTTGGAATATAAAAAGTATTATTTAGAACCCCCTGGGTGGTGTCTTGTTGGTGAATTCTGGGTAGAACCATTATATCTTACAAATGTTCTCTGTAGAACCTCTCATTATGGCTTTTGTGGGAAACCATTAACAGATGGTTCCCTTTATGTTGGGTTCTAAACCATCTGAAAGAGTGGAACCTTTATAAAAGGTTCTACCAGGAACCAAAAAGGGTTCTCCTCCTCTTTTATTTGTAAGAGTGCAGTATTAGTTTGGTTCTATAGGGTCTATGCATGCATGTGTGTGTGTGTGAGTGTGCCCATGTGTGCATCAGCAGGTATATTCTGAGAGGTGACAGGGATCAATAGTGCATTAGGCCCCATCACAGCTGCCTGCCCTGGGGACAGAAGGGCAGAGAGAGATACAGAGGGCTCTCCTATAGGCCTGTCTCCCCACACAGGCAGAGATACAGGGAGGAGACGCAGAGAAACAAGCTGTCAGGGGGAGAGACAGGCTAGGAAAGAGACAGTGAGAGACATATTGATCAAGAAAGACTAGAGAGAAAGAGATAAAGCAGGGAGGGACAGAGAACTCAAGCAAATCTGATAGAAAGGGGGAGAGAAAAATAATGCAAACAAGGAGAAAGATAGAGAAAACTGGAGAAAAAAAGAAATAAGGCAATCAGTGGGAGACAGAAAAGGGAGCAGAGGGGACAGGTTGTAGGAGGAGGGGGTTTAGAGGGAGATATGGGGCAATGAAACGAGCGAGAGAAGACTGCTGGGCTCTCAAGCGGAGAACTGGAGCAGATGAGGAATTTCATTTCTGATATAGCTGGGCGAACGTACATCAGCCCTTCATTGTCTCATCACGGCGTTTAATAGAGATGTTTCATTTCTGACAGACAGGCCGACAAAACGAGAGATCTATAACTGAGGCATGAAACATCTGTCGCCTGCACGCACGCCCACACCCTGCACATAAACGTCACACCGCCACAACCTCAGGAGTGAAGGTGCTCATACTCTTTAAATGCACGCACGCACACACACACACACACACAAACAATACAGATACACACATTCACGCTCAAGCCGCACTCTCCCTAAGACGATGCATCAACTTTATGGAGCGGACAGTGACAGAAATGAGAGCATATGTCCAATCTCGCCAAGTCTGCCAGCGGTGCGGGGGCCAGCTGTTTGGCTGGGGAATTATCTAGGTTAAGATGTTTAGCCCCATTTCCCCCTCTGAGCTCGGCTCTGAAGGGACCCGCGACCGCTCTTTTCTTTTTCCCCCCCGTCTGTCACAGATACTGTCAGCATCACGTGTCTACCCTGAGGCTTCAAAGCTACCAAATTAGGAGATGTCTTGAGATTGTGATAAAGGACGCAAGAGTTGGAAAATAGTGGCCTGTAACGGTCATGTCTCTTTTGTCGGTGGTCGATAAAGGAGTGTCAAACAATAGGAATGCACATGTATACTAAAAATACTCACTTTTATTTATATAACACTTTATTTAAAAAAAAAACCTTTACCAATCAGTAGAAAGTATCTGTTTATTTCACAAAGCAAGCTGGAGTCACAATTTTCCAAATCCAAAATGTGACTTTTGATTTGGAAGTCTGTGTAAAGGAAATTCAGAGTTTTTCATCTGAACAAATTATACATGTCAGAAAATAGTTAGTGAAAATGTATAAAAAAGACTGAGATCTATGTAGTGTTGAATTCTAGAGTTACACCCTTAAACTGTTGTTCACGATTTTTCTGCTCAGGTTTTTTTTTTTTTTTTTTTTTTTCTGGGATGACCTGAGCAGTGGAGCCATGGTCCCCACACACTATATAAGCCCTGCAAACACCCTCTATATGAATAATGAAATACCGTATATCGATTTAAGAGTTGTCATTGGACTTAAAAGAACTTGTACAGCTGAGTCATTTCTATCCACACTTGTTGCCATTTTTCTGTCACCATTCTTCATCAATTTCACTAAACTGCTCACCAGCTACGTTGAAAGATAGCATCTCCATTCTTAATCCTGCTGACCAACTTGTGATTGGTGGGCATGCTATAAATTAGTTTCCCAGGTGTTCCCCAGGGACCCATACTAAGACCGCGGTTGTTCTCAGATGATACAGGTTTTTTTTTTTAATTGCTGAGCACCATCAGGATGATAAACTTTTCAGTTCCTGCAGTCTGATTTTGATGTTCTTCAGTTCCATTTAACTGAATTAAATTGAATGCAGACAAATCCAAATTCATGCTATTTATGAATGGGAAAGAGGTAAAATCTAATCTCCCCAAGATCTCAACTACTCAAGGGGTTGACACTAAAATGGTCATAACATAAGTATTTAGGTATTTTTCTGATCTGGTTTCTTGTAATTATTGTCTAAACAATATGATGCGAACCCTGCATCACTGCCCCAATAATGCAGGCTTCAGTAGATCAAAGTCATTGTTAATGTTATAAGTAACAGCTGTGCTTTTTCTACTGTGACACATCAAAATAACCACCTTGAAAAAGGCCTGTGAGCACACCAGAACTAATTGTACCGCTGAACAATCCTATGATGTGGGCAGAGAGTGTGGTTATGTTTGGCCCAAATACTCACAAAAATGTATGAGGCCAGATCATGTGTGACGACTTTAAAAGCAGCAAGAAGGGGAAAAAAGTAAAATCAACTGGAAATCAACATAACAAGGATGAAATTGAGGATGTGATCTTTCTTATTTGCTCTGGTTAGGACTCTGCCTGCAGCATTCTGAAAATAAAACAGAGTGTTCCAAGAATTAATTCTTGAAAAAACAATAAACAAATACCTAATTTTTGACAATAAAAAACACAGATCATAAAAACAGGATTTAATGACTTTATTGGCATAATAAAAAGTTAATTTGGAGTTAAGCAGCCTCATTTTCTGCCTTAAAACACAAGCACACCATTACACCTGTGGTATACACTATATGTATATATATATATATATATATATATATATATATACACACACCCACACACATGTCTGCATACTTACTGTACATATTACAGTAAGCCCCAGGAGTGGACAGGGTGTGTGTGGGAGGGTGGGACAGAGACTGTATAGCTGTAGGGGACTATGGGAAGCTTTCTAAGGCCATTTCCAGTGGGGTGTAAAGAGCAGCACCATCTGTGACTGGCTCTCTAATGAGCAGCTTAATGGGCTTGGAACCATGTGGCTTCCTCTATATGTCTCCATGTGTGTGTGTATCACACACTCACACACACAGATGTTGTCACCCGCACTGGCATGGCCAACATCAGCTTCAATGTGCATCTAATGTGCATATTTCTCCCATTGTCACACTCTTTCTGTCTCATGCTTTGCCTCTTTTTCATTCTCTGGCTCACACACACACACACACACACACACAAGCAGATGTTGCCAGCCCCAGGGGTGCCGGCATCATCAGCATGATACCTTGCTAATAGTTTTCTAGGACCTGGGGCGCGGCTCTCAGATCATAATGTTATGTGGATGCTAATATCTGCTGATATGGTGCAATTTAAAAAAGGGGGTACGCTATCCCCATGCTTGTGATTACACTGATCTCAGATTATTGTACAGTACATGTTAATATTACATTATATAGTGGGCTCATATTGGCCCATAAGGGCTATAAATGTAGCTCCACACTGGCTCGTAGCACTGCCATGCACAGGAGCTGTGGATTTTTATTGAAATGTAAATAAAGCTTCTTGTAGCTGCACAGAAATGGAGATGACATAAATAGGAAACATGCTCTATGACTGCATTCTTTGCATAAAATCGTATATTAGGTAAATGCTGATACTCCTATTCTTAGAGTTTATTAATTTCCAGAATAAATCAGCAGAATATGAGGATCTCCTTCTAAAGTAAACTCGAGGTCTGTCACATGTTAAACAGTGGAAGCAATGATCTGCTTTAGTTTGGTATAAATTGACAGTTTCCAGCCTTTGCCAGACATAAATCAGAGAAATTCCTGTAGGTAGAGCAGTAATGTATGCATGAGGAGCAGCAGGGAGGTGAAACAATGCCGATAAATTGCCACCCAAATGAAAACCAAGTGATATCAAGCAGATATAGCCTCAGGGTATTAGAGGAAAAGAAGAAAAGAAGAAGAAGAAATGTCATGATATTATTAGTAAAGAAAAGAAATGAGATTTGAACTCTTTTACATTGTGAAAAACAAAAAAGCAATTAACTCATAGAGGTCAAATAATGCTAAAATATATGCTTGATTTCCCATCTTTAAATGGAAAAAGGTGGTGAAAAATGTAATTTTGCAGTTTTTATATGAGTGATTGTATTGCACACAGTTCGGTGATCAAGCTTGACAACTACTACTACTCTGAATTAAATTATATTCAGTACCAACACAGTCTTATGGCAGTTCATGAAATAGTCCAAATTTAATCTACTTGATTTGTGTGCATTGACACAAATTTTTCTTTCTTTTTGTGGCACTCAACTTTCAAACTAACATATTCTCATTCTGCAGTCAAGTTAGCAATAATAAATATGCAACATCTGAGTATAATTTTTAAGTTAGGTCTGGGGTAGGTTTAGGCACCAAGTGTAGGGAAAGATTGTTGTTTGGGTTAAAATAACTACTTCCCAATAAATCAATATCATCACTGGGAACCAAACCCTGGTCTCCTGTGTGAAAGTCTTTGTTTGACACACCCATCCATCCTACACAGACTTTCTTGCTCTTTGGGGCGCATTCAGACAGAAATATAGTCACAAATTCTGTTAGCTACTGTTAGCAAAATGTTAGCTCACTAGCTAACTAACGACATCAGTCATTAGCTCGCTAGTTAGCTAGCATTTTGCGAACATTTGCGAACTTAAGATATGACAGAGGAGGTTTTTCAGTTTTACAGAAAAGGAGAAAGTTGACTGAGGTACCAAGCTTGCTCATCTGTTATTGGAGCACAGAGCAAAAAGGGGCGGGGCTTTGTGTCCATGTACACAAATCTGTAGATTGCATTTCGCAAATACTTAACAAACTGCCGTGATCCTGGGCTGTCAGTCAATAACTGTATGAAGCGACTCACCATCTAGATCAAGAGATACACAGAATAGAAAAACAAAAAACACTGTTAATCACAAACAAAAACAATTATGAATTACTAAAAATATCTTAACTGAAACACACAAAGTAACACAGGAACATTTCTAGTGTATTCTATATCAGTGATTCTTAAATTGTCTTATTGATATACAGCAAGTAACATCTTGTCAGCATGTCTCCAGTGTAGATCCACACAGGCATCTTGCTCTCATTTTTTGGCCCCACGCTGTTTGTAATTCATCAGCTGAATAAATTAACATACTACAGCACTCTGTTAGAGTAGTGAATCTGGCTAATTACTGCTTTCCCATTGTTTCTGTAATGAATTCTGTTTATTAGCATCTCCAAAGAAGCTCCGTGCTGTCACATGACGCTGTGTAAAACCATTTAATGAACTGGTGGCGACAATTAGCGCGGGGTCAGTTATACTCCTCGCTAGAGGCTCCTGTTAGTAGCGTCAAATTTGTTTAATTAATTGTGTGATTTTTTTCCCCCTGTAGTTTGGTGTTCCTTTAATTTGTACTTTTCCGTGGAGATGAAAAGTAAAAGAAGAGGGGGTCATCCACTCACAGAGGAAATGATAGTTCACATTCACCCTTATCTTTCTCTTTTTTTAAAGTGTTTTTCTCTCATTTGCATCCTCTTTCTAGCAGACATGCATGCTTACACACTGGACACATGGAACAATCAGTCCTTTTTCCCATGTTTCCCTCTGTCACCAGCATTTTCACACTCTGCTTCACTTCTTATTGCTTATATTCCTTTTAATGTTTTTATTGCTTCATTGTAATCTTCGTCTCCCTGCTGGATCCTATTAGATTAGTAGCTGAGATAACCCAATCCTCCCGTGGGGGTCGTTACTGTTTCATCTTATCATCTTTAACCTCTACACTTCCTTCTTTTGTGGCTCTTTCTCTTTCTCTTTAACCCACCTATACCCTCGACCCTTCCGCCCATTATTTTCGCCGCTGCGTCTGACAATGCGCACTGCTTTGTTAAACTAACATGTTGGCGACCCAGCTGGGACCCATCAGCTCAAAGCTCGCGGAGTGTAATGAGATGCTTTTTCTCAACGTGTTCTTGGTACATGATCCCCCAAAGTCTCCGGCTTATGAACAAGAGAGGAGACAAAAAGGCCCCTTGCAAGCCGAAGTGGCAAAGACAGATCAAGGCAAAACGGGAGAGGGGGAGAGGAAAGAGGAGGTGAGGGGGTTTGTAAGCCCGCTAATGGTGGAAGTCCAGGGGGGAAACAGGGTTAATGTGATGTCTGCGATGAATGCATTGTCAGGGTGCATGCGTGTTCATGTGGTGTGGGACACACCAGCCGGGCCCCAACTCGTCTCTGGGGCCTTGTGTACATTATTTGGTCCCTCTTTGCACTTCTCTAACTGCAATATTTTAAACACACACAGGGCGCTCGGGGGAAAAGGCATTATTGTGGCTGTCACGTCGGACAGATTAACAAGAGCGATAGGGACCATAACATTAAAGGACCTCCGCTTGACTTGTTCCGTCAAGGATCTTTGGAGGTATGGATGGATGGTGTGTGTGTGTGTGTGTGTGTGTGTGTGTGTGTGTGTGATTGTGTGTGTGAATACAGCACTATAATGGCACCGTGAGAGCCAAGTCAACACTAGAAGTTGCATCAGTGTTGCTTCGTGCTAAGAGTTTCCATGGCTCAGGTTATAGGATGATCTGTTTGCGTCAGCATTTAAGTGTCTTGCCTCAACTTGTACAGATGGAGCAATGCAAGCGCTGCACAATGCACAGAGTAAACACAAACACACGCGCATGGCTACGTGGAAAGCAAAACAATGTGTCAATAGACTGCAATCAGACATACGGGGAAGGAAGATGGGACTTTTTTTTTTGAAAGGGTGATGAAATCTTCAGTTTGCTCCCAGTGACTAGTTTAATGCAAACGCAATCACATGGATGTGGAGAGCATTTGATGTCGCCACCTGCACGTGCTCACTGCAGAAAAGAATCCCTTCAAGGTTTTGCAACAGGGGGGCGTTTCTTCTCCAGATTCTCTTTGATATGTGGTTGTATAAGGTGCTTATCAATAGTCCGTGTATCAGCTACAGCAGGTGGTGGTTGACATGACCCCAGTTAGGAGAAGCAGAGAGGGAGAAACCAAGCAATGAACTGTGGACAGGGTAAGCAACAAAATATATTTTAACCACTTTTTTTTTTAAAGAGTTTAACTGCATGCTATATTTAGAATATTTTCACCACTTTACTTTTTCATCACACAGCCTTTTCTAACAGGAGATTGCCATTATAAAGCCAAGTATTGCTCTCACCAAACCAACCAAACTTCATAGGCAAAATCAGTAATTTTACCTCGCAGAACACATGAGTTGCTAGACTGCCACAGCCTTTTAGTTTGTTTGTTATTCTGTGACTTTGGTGAATCCAAACTAACCTCTCTAAACACCAAAGTCACACAATAATACAAACAAACTGACAGATCGGGGTAGTGGTAGGCCGGCAACTCCTGTGTTCCGCGAGGTAAAATTACTAATTTCGCTTATGGAGTTTGGTTGGTTTTGATAGAGTCATATTTAGCTTTTAAAACAGTGGTTTCCCATCAGAATAGCCTGTTTGATGGCAAGGTAAAGCAGTGTCCTGTTCACAGGAACACAGAAACTAAGCAACAGCTTCTGTGCTTCTCCAAACTGAGGGCATGCCGGCCTCCATCTACTGTAGCTAATACACTGACTATCAATAAGTACCTCATACAGTCCTACTTCAAATAATCCAATCTATCCCTTAAAGATGTGACCACATGCATCCCTAGTAGTGTTTAGGAGAGTCTAAGTGATTTTCCATATCTAAACAACCAAAGAGCATTTGGATAATAGATGAATTGTGGGTATTTGCAAAAAATATTGTTATTTTAAGTGCTGTGATAATCATAAAATGTCTTGCCCCTGCCAAAACTGGGAAATGAGTAGCCTGAGTGCATAGGCAGAGGGAATTGGACAGGTCATACTTTCCTAAATGTGTTTTAACAGTTTGATGGTGTTGTGTTTCAGCGCCTGAGACATCAGCGATTCAACAGATGCATTCATTAATCAAGGTATAAAGTGGTATCAGCCTCACCCCTCCTGCCCTCTTTAATGGATGCTGATGATTTGTAGATGAACAGATACGGGATGTTTTTAACCTTCCACACAAAGTATAAGTCATGATGATGAAGATGTGAGTATAGTATGTAGCGGTATATATCAAAGTGCTGCATAATGTAGATCAAGTGGTCTGTGAGAAACCTCAACTTTTGATTTTTTTAAACCATTTTCTAGTTGATTAGCACAGCCCACACTGTTCAAGTGCAGTTTTATGTGATGTATAAGGTTAGCTTACTTTAAAAAATGGTTTAAAGGGAGGGATTCTGATAGAAAAACACTCAATTTTGACATTTTAAAATGCATCTTTTATTATACTGTGCTTTGAGGAAGGCAACAGGGTGCCTATTTAATTTAATTATGATTTAAATTTATAAAACAACCCGATTTAATGTAGAATACATAGTTTTGTCTAAGGGTTAGATATACAACACATTAATTATGTTTTTTTTTTCATCTACAGCACGGTTGCCAACAGTCTGATAACAGCTCACCCCTAAATCCTCAAAAAAACATTTGTGATTCTTAGCTTGTCACTTCATTCAGCTGCATATGAACTTAACATAAAACAGATGACTAATTACACAAGATTTAGGCTTAAATCTGCTCAAATTCCCATGGAAGCAGGGTCAAGAAAGTCACAGCACTAAACCCTGGCTGTCAACATCTGAGATCTCAGTATATATGACTTAGTATAAAATATAATACAGTCATCCCCATTGATTCAATTGTTCCATTGTTGATTCTCCATTTAAAGATAGAGTTTCTGCCCACCGCTGAATAGGTGATCTGTTCATGCTGCCATTAAGACCTGCTGACCTTGTGAAAATATTGTTAGAAAGGCCGTTTCAGGTTTAGGGTTACACCATCAGGTTATAGTGTGGGATTATGTTAGCAGCAAATAGACAAGTGGCACTTTGTTGAACACCTACTTTCTGTCACCTCATATGCGAAGTTAAGTATTAACCGCAGACTCTTCAAGAAATGTGTTCGTAATTAATGTGACCACTTTAAATGTTGCGTTGTATTCGGTTCAGTTCAAACATTATGAGGCAGGAAAAGGTTGTCAACAGTTAACGTGACTGCATCAAGCAGAGTACGTTCAAGAGGAATGCATCATTTCATGCAATTTCATGCATGCATAAAGCATTTTCTTGGTTGGCCCCTCTGTCTTAATGTGAAGCACATAGTGTGCTCTGCTTTTCTGTTTCCATTTTTTCCCCCATTTGTTTTCAAATTGCTTTACATAACTGGACAAACACAGATGATGTGATGTAACACTGAAATATTACAGGGACTCCTGCTATGAGTTTGAAAGCCAACAAGCATCAAGACTCATCATCAGGTCCCACATTACAGAAACTTCTTAACTTGCAAATCCAAACTTCAGTGTTTGGTAACCATGGTAATTAGGGTTAGGACCTTATTCGGGGTAAAAAAAACAAAAAAACAAAAAAAACACATCAGATAGGAAAAGCGTATTAAACAAGCATCCTAATTTCCCCAAATCTTTTATATATGAAACTGCTCATTTTCCCAAAAAGAACATCTTTGGATTTCTCTATAGATGTTACCAAAAACCTGTAATACATCTGTGTTACAGTTAAGTGTCCTTCTTCTCTCTGTCTCTGTGATGTGGCATCAGGGTTACTATATATTTCTAAGGGGAAACAACAGACAGAGACAGCGAGACAGGTTTTGTAACACACTCTGTAGTTATATCATGAGCGAGTCCCCGTGTGTGTTCACGGCTCTCCTGGGACCGACTTTAATCAATGCCAATCACAAACAAATTAGCCTCGCCTTAACGCACCACCTCTCTCCTTCCTCGCTGACTACACAGGTTTCTTCCCCCAGCCATGCACATCAGAGACATCCCACATGGAAACCTTTCATAAGACATCCCTGCAGATATTCAGCATGTGTGCGTGTAAACGGTGAAGACGGCACAAGTTACCTTGCATAAAGAATGCTGGAATGTAAATGTGCAATGCAAGAAAAGGCATCCAAGATGCATTCAAGATGCTTCAAAGGCGGAGTAATCAAATAAAAGGCGTAGAGCGGACATGTGCCATGAAAGGAACAGAAAGTGTATACACTGAAATAGAAAAAAAGCGATAGAAATACTTCCAAGTTCACTTAAAATAGCCATGAAAGGTGGCTATTTCCTGATGACTCTTTACTCGATGAGTCAGCTATCAACTTATCCGAGGAAAATGGTTTTCACAGTTAAAGTGAAATAAATGGGATTTCATTCCCTTTCTCCTAAAACAATTTACGGAATTTGCATGCGACTGTATTATACTGTAATTGGAAGAATGGCCGTTATTGTATCCCCTGACAAAACCAATTTATACTGTATGTACACTGTTCCACTTCTGAGGTTAATGCCAGAATACAAATGCAAAGCTAACGGTCTGTATGGGAGGATCTGTGCTGGAGGTGTTTAAACACTTAAGAACAGGGATTACTCTAGTTTACAGTAGCTTATGCTAACACCACAGGAGAAGCTAATTGCAGGGAGGTGTCAATGTACTGTATGTTTGTGTGCATGTGTGTGTGTGTGTGTGTGTGCTGTCTCTTTTCC
>JAJHUR010091758.1:0-15000 GCA_027495735.1 Lutjanus campechanus | reverse complement strand
GTTTCATAGTTCTCTTTTGTTGTTCCTGTTCTAACCTTTTGGATTGAGTTTCAGAAATCAAATTCAATATGAGTGTATATTTACAAAAACAGTTGAAAATTACCAACTATTCTTACTACCAATATGGCTGTTTTGAAAAAGATCTATTGATTGCACTCTGCCTGCTAGGCATGTGTTGCCCCTTTCTCATCAGGGCAGTTTGAGGGCCTAATCTTGGCCTGGTTCTTACTGTTTTGACAGCCAAAGAACAAGGAAAACTGGTTAGAGAGCAGCACCAGCACTTTCTCGTCTAGGAGCGAGAACTGCTGGGCTGGGGGTGGGGTTATCGTTGCCAACAAGACCAACTAAAACTTTGGGTTGTGTCTAGATGGTAACCCTAGATTTGTTCAACTCTAACATTGACTCAGCACAGGGTTTCACATGGGAACACGAACAGTGGCTTTCTGAGAGAACTTTGTGACTGCCATGTTTGAAAAACCAGGGTTGGTGTAGCGTCTAGTCTAGAGCTTCAGTGTGGACGTGAATTTGAAGCATGTGCACTGTGGTCATCAACAGAGGTGTGGTTTCGGCCGTTGGCTGTTCATCGTTACTGATTTGATGTTTTTTCCAGGTGTTTGACGTCCGTCTAAACGGCCATGTGGTGGTGAAGGACCTGGACATCTTTGATCGAGTGGGTCACAGTACCGCTCATGATGAGATCGTCCCCTTCTCTATTCGACGTGGAAAGCTGAGCGTGCAGGGAGAGGTGTCGACTTTCAACGGCAAGCTCACTGTGGAGTTTGTAAAGGTGAGAAGCTCTTTTTTTTAATTAGAATGTGTCAGTTTACACATTTTACCACAACACTTATAACACTTAATAAGATTTTGACAGCTTCCTCTTTGATTTGATCTTGTTGAAACAGGCTGAGCTTAAACAATGCAGGAACAGATTATGTGTAAATATACACTACATGTGTACTAATGCAGTGCTTAAGTGTTAAGAGTTTTGATGATGACAGATGAGCATTATATCTTTCTTTTCTATCTCACTATTTATCCATCCCAACATGTGTTAAAACGGTGTCCGAGTTAACTGTTTCATTTCAGGAATGTTCTAATGAGTAATTTCCCTGTTGATTAAACCGTAAACATTAAATTTAGACAGTCGACTAGTCTCAAAATAAGAAAACACTCTGTAAACGATGTCATATTGGTTTGTCAAATGTGGCTAATGTTTGCAGTGCTAGCAGCAGCAGCCTGCTCTCCTTGCAGGTTCACGTCCTCATGTCTTCTTAAAAAATGATGAAAAAGATTCTTATTGGAAACCTTAGTCTGACAAAGAAGCCTTGACAACCCCTTTCTTCCAAAAGGTTCCCCAGAAGCACATTGTTGTGGGTAGAACCGCAGCCCCCCAGCTGCTCTTAATTACTGTTTGATACAACAGTGTGCTGATGCCAGTTAATAATTTAAGTTTATTCTGTGTAAAAACTTTTTGGTTTTTACAGTTTGGCTTTTGTACATTAAACAAACAACATATAATGAAGTTAATACAAGTATTTTCCAAGATGTTGAACTATGTGACAGCACTCATCACAGACCTGAGCCGTGTGAAATATTGTCATCGCCGTAACTTGTATCGGAACGTGGCGCTTTGGACTCATACAAATATGAGACCGATATGTAAAATCGGCACATTTGCATCATGAGCTTGTGTCTGAAGGAGCCAGTTGGAGTGTGTGTCATGCAAATGACCAACAACAGGCCCACATCTGTTCTGCCTTCATCATATTTGTATACCTGTCATCACGGAGCACAGTGATTAACTTTGCTCTCTAGTTCAACTCCAGTTTGTCCTCCTTTAACCTGATCTTCAAGTTAGTTTAATTTTTACTTCTCAGAGATAAAACGGCTGCTTACTCTGATTTAGGAAAAGTCATTACAATACAAAAAGCTGTTGTGGGTTACACACACAGCTGTGCTGTTAAGACTGGATGACTTTGGAGTCTGTAGTCTGCCTCTAAATAAAGTTATGAGGACCATGAATCCATCACCAATAAAAATGGACTCTTATTGCTCGCTGTCTTTGATGAGGTTAGTAACTCTGTCACCTCTCGTCATATTTTACACTCTGGTCATACATCTATCATTTCCTGCCATGGGCCTGCAGCAGCAGCAGCAGCAGCAGTATTAGTGTTTGGTAATTTGGTTTCAGTGTCTCCCCTTCACACTTCCTACAACCTCATGTGTTACAGTTCACTTCTCGTCTGAAGTCATGACTTTTTATTGACTGATGGGAAAAACTTTGCTGTGACGAGAGGCGTTTCAGATGGTGGCGTACTTGTGTATCCGTGTAGGTTGAATTTAATCTGCTGCTGCGGAGCTTAGCAAGAATACCCATGACTATATTAAGAATAATTTAAAACTAAAATGTGTCATTAAAGGGATAGTTCACCCAAAAATGAAAGTTCATACCGCAATAGACGGTAGGCTCGTTCGAAGTGAACTGTTCTTTTCAAAGTAGACGAGATCAGGCGGCCGCAGCAGGAGGTGGCGACAAAAAGCTTCAGTCAAGTCAGACCGTTTCCAGCAGAAGCTGGAAGTGACACTAACATAGTGTTAGATCACATGTAGGATACCTTTAGTCTGCAGACCACGTTCATAGCTGAAGAGATAAAGCACGTTCTCGATCGCTGATAGAAGTTTATATAGAAGAGATCCCCCTACTGTCACATGATCCTCTGTTCTTTTATCTGCCTTGTAGAGAACTTTAACTGTTTGTTTGATAAGTCATACATGTAATCTTTATTATTATTATTATTATTATTATTATTATCAGCCACAAAATATATGCTTGTTAACAGATTCTAACTTCATTGCACAACATAAAACTAATATATCTAGCCGGTGATCAATTCTACGCAGGCCTGGCTCGTCATGAATGCAGCCAATGACTAAGACGAGTCGACAAGGAGCAGCTGATTGTGTTGCCAAGCAAGAACAAACCTTTTAGCCCTTCAAGCTAATGTTAGCTAGCATACTACTGTTGACATATTAAAACAGAATTAAAATCTCACCACCAGTTCTCAGTGAAGATTAGACAACATGTTGAGTCATCTCTTTAACCATTTTCTTAAATTTTCAAATCTTCTGGTGTGTGCGTGTTTGAGATTTATAGAGCATCTGTAGTTTCTCTGTATGTGATGAAACCCGATTTCAAGGTCAGTCAGGATTTTGTAAGTCTGAGCCCAGATTTAAGTGTAGTTATTGCCACAGAGTGACTTTCACTTGGAATTATCTTGTCAACATTTGTTTATTATCTATTTGTTTAATTATCCCGTATTTGTGTCCCTGCAGTTCTTCAGTGGGGCAGCTTTGATTCTGTAGTTTCTCACAGATACTGACAAGATTGCTGGAGGCCGTAGAAATGTTTTTTTTTTCTCTCTACCATGATTGGTATTCCCTTAAGCCCTGAGTTCTAACAAATGAAAGATTTTGTCAGTGGGTTTGTAGAACATGTGTCTGTGGGGTGGCATACTCCAGAAGATTTTTTTTTTCCTGCAGTGACCTCTTTCTTTGTATTTTTTGTGTAACACTGGCCCTGTCTGCATTTTCCTCTCTTTAAAAAAGATAAAAGTGGGACACGCTGTTCATTCTTTTTGCAATGTTAAAACTATTCTAACAATGAAATGACAAAATCTCCCGAACACGGGTGTTTTTTTGTTTTGCACTCTCTGCCTGTCCAGCAGAAATCCACCTGCACCAAATGTTTGTTATGTTTATTCTTCTTTTTTTTTTTTGTTATGTGATAAATTTAGAATGGAAAAAAGGAAGGCTTTTTATTAATGGTTGTGTCAAAATGAGCATCATACTAAGATAAAGGTGGTGCAGCCATTAATAAGGTGTTTCTTTAATGCATAAAAGATTATGGATCATTGCTGTTGCAGTTTTACTGATGTGTTCTCTTTTTCAGGGTTATTACGACAACCCCAAGGTCTGCGCTCTCTACGTAATGAAGGGGACATCAGAAGGTGAGTGCTCGCACTGCAAACATACCCTTGAGTGTTTTGCATTGAAACCCAGTGTGTTGTACAGATTAAAATGTTTGCTCAAACAGATATAAGCATATTCGGACAGTAGTTGTAGACTTGGAGCCTGTTTACACCTGGTGTTGGAATGAGTCTCCAGTGACCACTTGTGATCAGATCTCACTTTTCTGCTCCATATACAAGTAAACATACAAATTTCTTTTTGTTGTTTGTTTTTAACCTTTAGACCTTGTTAAGACTCGTGTTAATACCAGGTGTGAACAAGGCCCAAGTTGGAGCATCTTGATACCCAAGTCCATCCAGACTTTGTGATTTAGACTGACCTCACACTTTCTAACTTGACAGATGTGCCAAAGCTTCAGCCTCACCCCGGCTTGGAGAAGACCGGGGAAGAGGAGGAGGAAGAAGAAGAGGACAGTGAGGGAGGCGAGGAAGGTGGGAAGAAAAAGGTCCCAGCAGGTTCCAAGTACAGGGTCCAGTCGGGCCCCCGAACACCAAACCCTTACGCAGCCGACAACAGCAGCCTAATGTTTCCCATCCTGGTGGCGTTCGGGGTGTTCATCCCCACACTGTTCTGCCTCTGTCGGCTGTGAGATCTCACACAGACGAGACGGACGTGAGACTTATGAAGAGAGGGGGGAGGGGAGGAGGGGGAGGGGGAGGGGGGGTCAGGGTGACAACAGCAGCACAGGTAAAAAGCATACGTTCACCGGAGAGAGCTCGGAGGACAAAAAGAGACAAAAACTTTCCGGAAAGCCACTGAGAGGTGAAGCGAACGCTGCTGTCAGATTCTACCGTTCTGAGGAGGGGAGGTGGGGGGGGGGGCTGTAGGACGTGTGTGCTGTACGCTTCTTTGTGAATGTGTTTCGCATCCACCTCTGCTGACCCTGTTGAACAATGTTAGTCATTTCCACTCAGAGACTGGGCAGGGTTTTACAGATGCCAGTCCTCACGGTTTGAAACCACATTTCAGCAGCTGAGGGGTGCTCAGGAGTGATCAGTCTGGGCCTGTTTTTTAAACTAAAAGCATTGTTTTGTACTGGGTGTAGCCAGGAAGCACACTCTGTTTAACACTCCTGCTCAGCATCTGGTCAGACATGTTACCTGCAAATTGGAAATGATGGTTAAATAGATTAGAAACCAGGAGTCAGACGGTTGCCATTTGAGAGGCTCCATTTTTCTCAACTTCTCACATTTTTTGTGTCTTTCCACTCACATCTTGTTAGTCCTTTGTTGACGTGCCATCATCTACCTGCTGCAAGCTGTTGAAAGAAGAAAATAATTGTTCTTGAACCAGATGGCGGGATTATTCGCTGTCGAAGTCGGTTTGCCTTTACATAAACATAGTTTGGTAATGCATTATAGACTTCTTTGGCTTTTTACTGATTCGGAGCCATGAAAAGTGTCTTCAACAGCGATCAAATATTCAGTTTCTTTTTTCAAGGATGGATCCATTTTAAGGGCCCTTTCACACCGTCCTCCTTTGGTCTGGACTTCTAGACTTTTCAGTTTGATCCAGACAAAAAAAGTTACGGCCCTGACGCCTCCTCCGGACCAAACAGCCAAACCCTGGTCCAACGAGAAGAGGTGGTCTCGGTTTGTATCAAATTAAGCCATGGTTCAGTGTGTTTTTAGTGTGAAAATTTGTTGTTGTTTTCTTTGTTTTTGTTTTTTTGGATGGCTCGAATTCTCGGACCAAATACAGGAAGTACAGGCACGTCATTGTCAGCTGTAATTGCCCATGGCGAAGTTTCAGTCGGAAGAAACTCACCAACACCTTTCCACACTTTTTAATTGTTTTCTGAGAGAATAAAAGAGAGGAACTGAACTGATAACACACCACCATCACACTTGTGCCCGTCTACAAACCAATCAGCTTCAAGTGTAGAGAGACGCAGCTCATGTAGGTGATGATTAGGGTTGGGCGATGTCTACCGAATTGGCAGATGATGATGATGTTGACTACAAAACATTCGGTGGTGGTGGACGATGACGTTGTTGCTGGCTTTAAAAGGGTCTTCATCTCCGCTCCACACGTCTGTAACTTAGTTGTGTTTTTAAAAAAACAAATAAATAAACGAGACATGGAGACACAGTGCAATGACCAGCAGCAACAGCTTTTTATTTTCTCTCCCGTGTCTCTAAAACTTCAGCAACAACTTTATGGCATCCATTGGCCCAAAACTAGTGATGATGATAGGACGTCGGTTTGTCATGTGTAGTTCTTTAGAGTCGTCACGTAATCAGTGTGAAAAGAAAACTAACCGCATCAACAAAAACACGAACTTTGGCTCAGACTTTTAGGTGTGAAAAGGCCCTTAAACTCAAAACTAAACTGAGAATGTTGAACCTTTAACAGTTTCTTTCAGTAAGAGACACCACAGTTGCATTTAGTGGGAGGCAAAGTTTATGCTGTGAAACGCTTCAGCTCAAGCGAGTCAGGATCTTTACATCACTGTATTTTCTGTGATCTTTGCCTTTTCTATTCACTCACTCATTATGCATGCCTGCCTTTTTTTTTTTTTGTTTCACCAAAGAATGTCTTTTTTATGTTGTTAGAAAAGTAGAATTTGGTGGCCTGTTTAATTTGACAAATGATTCGCAAAATACAATTCTGTGATGCCTCTGTGGCAAATTAGGTGTGTTTGGACCTACAGTACCTTCACTACTTTGTCATAAATGTTTGTTTTTGATTTAAAACAGAATGCTGTATTGACTCTAAAGAGAAGTCCTCCATGACAATATATATATTACATCCCCAAGTACCACAATTAGGGCTGGGTATCATTTAAAAAATTATGATACAAGTACTGATGACATTATCAATAAGGCCTTTTTCCACCAAATAAGCTCTTGTTCTTGAATTAGTTCCTTTCGAGATTCTCTGAACTTTGGTGCCATCTAGTGAACCAGCCCAAGGTTCCACTAGTTTTGAGGGCGCTGCAACCTGTAGAATAAGACACGCCCACTTTCATCCCCAAGGTAAACCTGCAATTTTTTTGGTTCCAGGTGGGAACTTATGGGTTCCGAACCAACTGACTTTTTGTGGAATTACTCAGAACGGTTCAGAATTAGGTGCCTGAAGCAGAACTGGGCCAGTTCCATGTTTGTGAAAAAGGCCTAATACGGCCTTTTTTCCACCAAGTGAGGGTCTGGGTCTTGGACCAGTTCTGTTCAAGATCCTTGGAACCTTGATGCCGTCTAGTGAACCAGCCCGCGTTTTCACCAGTTTTGAGCTGAACCCTTGTAATCAATGATGTCATCAACAGAGGGCGCTGCACGACACAACAACCTACAGAATAATAACTTTGGTTCCCAAGGAAAACCTGACCGTTTTTTGTTTGCAGCTGGGAACCAAATTTTTGGGTTCCGAACCAACTTATTTTTGGTGGAAATGCTCCAAACGGTTGAAAATTCAGTGCTTGAACTGAAACCAGGCCGCGTCCTTGTGGGAGAAAGTGGCCTTAAATTTTTTTTTAAACTTCATTTGATGCCCTTCATGTATGGAAACTTATTTCCACCAAAATATCCCCTTGAAAGTCCCACTTATGATGAAAAATCATAATTATGAGATTTAAAAAAATCAACCTTGAGATTAAAAAGTCAGAATTATGAGATAAAATTTGAAGTAATTACATAATTATGACTTTATCACATAATTTCAACTTTTCATTTCAGAATTTAGATTTTTTTTAGTTCATAATTATGATTTACCATGTTTCCATTCACACATTTTGTGTTTATTTGGTAACAGACAGCCCAGGTGTGTAGTAAAGCTACACATTGAACTGCAAGACGCCGATCAGCTTCACCACACCACAGACTCTCACGTGTTGTAGCTGCTGCAGTAGTGGGCCAATTAAACGCCACATTAAACTGAAGAAAACTTGCAGTGATTGGCTGTGAGCAAAACCTCATAGATGGTCTTTTCTTTTTGTACATCTGAGCACAAAAAGGATCAAATGCAGGTACCGATACCCAGCCCTGACCACAAGTCATCTACCTGCAGTAAGAGATGAAAAAGCACAACATCAGTAGAAAATCAAATGTTTACTAGCTGTTTATAAATCTACATTTGTTGCGTTTTCCACGTTTCTTCACTCAGCCTTTTCCAGTCTGTTGTCTTAAAACCTTTTCATGTGCAGTTCTGCCTCTTGTTCTGGTCTTTGAGCAAACTGGGGACGAAATTTCATCTTTGAGCTTTTCTTTTCTTCCTGCATTGCCACATCATCAGAGCCACTTGGTCTGTGTTTTAATCATGATATCCTTATTTTTTTCTTTCCTTGAGGACTGAAAAGCAGCTTTGTTCTTCATTTTGTGTGGCGTTGTGTTGTGAACCCTCCTATTTATGTATCTAGTTACCTCCCTTAAGTGCTTAGCTCTACTCCGAGGATGATTTTTGTAACTTTGCCTGTTTCACTAATGCGTCTTAAATGTCCCCTGACCCCTCCCTGCCAGTATTGCTGTTGCCATATGCAGTACTTGAAGAAGAAACGGTTAATAATTCAGGTGCTGTGGATCCTTCCTCACTCTTCGATTCTCCTTCCCATTTTGATTGATTGGTGGGCAAGAAGTATAGTGCCAGAAAATATTCAGTCAGTCGTTGGCTGTTTTGGGGGTTTTGTTGTTGTTCTTTTTTTTTAAAAATTTTTAAATCTCATATTTAAGACCATATAGGCACCTTTTTTTCCTCTGAAAAGTTGCAAAAAGTTCATTTGATTCAGCACCAAAGTCACCGTGTTCTGTTCCTCTGCAAGTCTACACAGCTGCGTGTGTATATAAGGTACAAGATCACACGTTTTATCGTGTGTTGACAGTTTTGTTCTCATCACTTTCGTGTTCTAGCTGAGGTGTTCGGGGTTCTTTTAATTTTCTCCTGAGGAAGACTTTGTGGCCTTTCTTCTGGGGATGAACGGTTGTTGGTACAGAGTATAGAGTAAATAAAATTTAATAGGCAGCCGGGTGAACTGACTGTCAGGAAGTCAAATAAATGAGATTGTCTGAAAATGTGGGATCTTCCATTCTATTCTATATAATTTAAATCAGAGTGGGGCTGATCTGGAGATATTTTATAATACGCTTGGATTTGTATGTTTGAATTTTTTCCTCAGGATCTGTTTTGTTTTGAGTTTTTAAAACGTGATATTTTATTGGTGTGACATTTTGCACTGCCTCATGTATTTTAAAATCCTGTCTTTTTTTTTGTTTGTGTGTTTGTCTTTGTTGCCTTGAATTATTGAATACATTGTGCTTTATCATCATTTGCCTTGAGGTCGCTCTTTTGTTGGCAAATTAGCCTCCTTTTTCCCCCCTTCTCATCTCTGTTAAATAAATTTTACAGGCTCAGATTTTCATTCCACACAAACGGCTCTCGTTCGGAAACTACAGATGTTCCGATATTTTTTTCTTAACTGATCTTTGATAACTGAACGTTGTGTATTAGCCAGAGCCAATTTTAACCCGACACAGCTGGTGGTATACAGCTGTTAAAAACATGTCAATAATAGTAATGTATATGTATTTTTTATTGCTGAAGTATTGGATCAGTATTTGGTATTAGCTGATATGCAAAGTTCAGGTATTGGAATCAGTGCCGGGAAGATAAAAATGGTATTAGAGCATCTCTAATTTCAGGTATCGGAACAAACCAATCCAGAGAAGTTCTGACTGGGGTTGTTCTGAGACCGATACCAGTATCAGATATTTCCTCCAATACTCTAATACTCGGGTATCAGAGGCATTTCCAATACTGGTACCGCTAACGGAACAACCCTAACACAGCAACAAAACAAAAGCAACTCACCAACCTTTTTTCAGACGTGTTTGAGTCACATCGTCTCATAATTAAACGACCTGGAGTGGAATGAAGATCTGCTCCGTTATGGGTTTTTTTCACATGAGAACCAAAGAATTGTCGTCATTCCATCCAAATTCTTAAATACGGTGTCTTAACATGACGCTCAAGGTTCTTCATTTATTTCTAACTTTTCTTCTTTTCTTTTTTTTTTTGTCTCGCCCGGTGAAGCAGAGAATAAACCAGGCAAAGTCGTCAAAATTATCGTCACCACTAATTAATTATTACCCCGCCATGACATCAATCTCATCCTAAAAGAGTGATTTTAATTTCTCTGTAATTAATGTAAATTTGTTTGAGATGATCTTTTTTTTTTTTTCAGCATGTTGCTCTTTTGTTTTGTTTTTTTCTTCTCATTTTTCATTTTCGATGCAACTGAAAAACGTGAGATGAATTTAAACTGAGACAAATTTGAACAGCAAAACATCGTCCAGGCAGCAGACCACATCCACAGAGGTCTGCCACCGGTCACACAGCGCGAGTGTGTGAGAGACTGCGTGTGTGTGTGCGTGCATACGTGCGTGTGTGCGCTTAAATGAGTCCTACTGTACAGATATACATGTGTCGGATAAATAAATGCTCCTCTGAGGGCCGTAGGCAGCAGCAGCAGGTGGACTGAGAAATGTATTTGAGACCCCTGATCTGACTCAGATGTGGCATATATCTGCAAAATGGGAAATGCTGATAAATGCTGTCTCTTTTTAATAAATGTGCTATTTTATCAGAATGTGTTGCTGCTGTTTTTCCACCACACATCCCTGATGTGCAGTTCAGGGTTTTGTGAGGTTGTTTGGTATTTGAACAGTGGTCTCTGCCTGCCTGGTGCCTGATAATCTGCATCCAACGTGTGAAGCATTCAGGAATTATGCAACAGTTGCTAATGCCCAAATACCTTAAATCTAACACTATTTCCTCAAAAAAATGGGTAACGTAGGATGAGAGCCGTATTACAGAAACTTTGACACCCTGCCCCTTCTTTTTTTTTAAATTCTGTAATATGTCTCCAGGGGCCACATTACACAAACTTCCTAACTAGCACAACTTATCTTTGCTGGTTAAGAGGACGGATTTAATTCAGGGGGGAAAAGCTTTTCCAGATGAACAGTTCTGTTGTTAATGTTCTTAGTCTAACTTAAGATAAGAAATGTGTATTAAACAAGCCTCCAAACTTCACAAATTCTTAAATAAACTCTCCAATTTAAGGATAACTGTAAAGCTGCTCACTTTTCCAAACTAACTATCTAAAGTTCTTCATTAGTTTGAGGAAATTCCTCATTATTTTGAGATACTCAGCCTTTATTTTGAAATTTTCTGATTTTGAGATGCTAAGCCTTTATTTTGAAAGTTTACGCTTGACAAAAATCTCTGTCGGGATCCTTTCAATAATGTTTTCAGACACAGAGTAACAATCTGAATCTTTTCATGATAAAAATTAGCACTTTCAGTGGACGCGCTCTGCACAGTTGTCCGTTAGGATCATACTGCAAAATATGGTCTATGGTGAACAATACCAAAGTTACCCTTCAAGAGAGCAAAGTTCAGCAGGGTCACAGGACATAAATATATGTATATATATATATATATATATATAGTCCCATTGCTTGTCCAGGTGTTGTTTTTTCCACCTTTTCCCACCAACTGTGAAAACATCTTTAAATAGAAGCACACAGCTGAACAAAGTAGACTGAAATGGCCACACACTTAGATTGAGCTTTAGTAACCAAAGAAAAAGAAAAAGACTCCATAAAATTACAGTATATCATATTCACTATTTACATATATATTCACAATACATTTATAAATTAATAGATTTAACAATGAAGTGCATAATTTCCTTATAAGCTGGAAGACATTTTCACTAGTTGAAATTTATTTTTAAATGCATTTTCTTTAACTGTCCTTCTTACTACCTGTCCGGTTCACTTTTAGATCCTCATCTTCAGACAACCTGCTCTTGATTATTATACTTGATATAATTTGTCTCTGCTGTGTAGTTTCCTGTGAATGCATGTATATAACTTTGTGTATTTTGGTATTTTTAGGAGAATCTGTGAGCTTTGAGGCGGTTGTTATCCACCAGATGTTGAATGTGTCCATGCAGAGCACAGTCCGGTCTCAGTCTGTCTTCATCTGTAGTACACGGCCATGAAAGGTGTGTGTGAGAGGTGAACGCCGCCACGTCCACAGGACATCCTGGATCCACCCTGACTGCAGCCCAGGACCAGGCCCAGCTCCAGGGCAGGCAGCGTGTCGGCGACCCCATCCCCCCACACGACATCTCCATCAGTGTCCTGCAGAGCCCCTGAAGTGGGCTTTTCTCCCGGTGGATCTCCCCAGGAAGAAAACGCCACTCGCCGGATGTTCACCAGGCTGGGACCCCCTCTGGCACCTCCTGCCGCCTCCTGCAGACTCTGGAGGAGGAACAGCAGATCCACCCTCAGCTCCACCGTGTTGCCCCGCGACCACAGACTGTACCTGAAGGAGGTGAGAGACAAACAAGATTACAGCTCGGCCGAAATCTCCCAATTGGTCTGTCTTTTATGGGAAAAAGTTTGTCAGTGATTACAATGAGAAACTTTACCACATACATCATATCTCAAAATAATGAGTTAATATTTCAAAATGATGTTTTAATATCTAAGTCATCATTTAAAGTTCTCTGTTATTTTGAGATGTTCAGCCTTTATTTTAAAAGTTTCTCATTATAATGACTTACAGGATCCTTTTTTCATCACATTGGCAGAAATAAGCTTCCATGCTCTCAGGACGTTGACTGAAAGTGTTTTTGTGAATTTTTACCTTGTAGAGAGGCCCCGCTTCGCCATAGTTGAGAGCACAGGATGGATGTCCAGATGTTGAGGGTTTGAAAGTTGGAGGTGAAGCTCGGCTCTCATGATCGTCAACGATAAAATGTCCCTGGTGAGGAGAAACTCCACATCTGCATCTGAGGAGGAGAGAAGAGGTGAGTTTAAAACAGAGCAGAGAGCACAGTCGTGTCAGGGATGAGAGGAGGATCTCCTCCACAGAGGTGATGTTTTCACTCCTAATACCTTGTTAATCTGTCAGCAGGGCTTCACGACCATTGTTGAAGGGAACATTAAGCCATCTGAGGCTCATTTGTATGCAGATAACATGCTCCTCAATACAGCTGCATTAATCAAGCCATTAACTGCTTCACTCCTACAGCTCCTGCACAGTGTCACTCTTTCTACACCAGGTGTGTTTTCATGTGGCTGCTGCAAACTGTTTATCAGGCAGCTTTATTGCTAATTGACGCAGGCACTTTGTACAGAGTTAAACTGACTCGATGACTTTAACAACTCAGCGTGAAGCCGTGAGAACATAGATCAGCAAGCAAGCAAATAGCAAGAAACCATGAAACTAATAATTTGTTCCTTACGTCCAAGACAGATTAAAATTATTGTGGCTTTCTTTAATTTAATTCATTCAGAATCAAAGCACAACTTTGCCGTTGCAAGAAAGCATCGCAAAGTTTACAAAGTAAATGCAAAGAAACAGCGCCTGATAGAATAACAGTCGAAGTAGTTAAAGACAAAAGTAAGCCAACAAAGTAGTTATGGCAATGAAGTGGCTGGTAAAATCTGAACATTCCTTTAAAAAATGTAACAAGTCAAAAATTGCAGAACAAGACAACAAAAGGTGTAAAAGATGTAAACATGAAAAAGATGTAATAAGACTAAACTAACTTAAACTAAAAATAACGAAACAAGATGAAAAATGACATAAAAGACATAACAAGTCAAGACAGACGTAAGGAGACTAAAAACAACGTAACAAGACGGAAAAAAGCTGCAACAAGGCAAAAAAGACATAAGATGATAAAAAGCAACGTAAAAGATGCAAGAACCTTTAATGTTGCAATAAAACACTGGTAGGTAACGTAGCTAACAGACCAAACCTGTGTGTTACGAACAGTGTGTGCGATTTGGTGGTTGTGCTGGGAGTGTGTGTGCTGGGGCCACAAACAAAATTGCGTTTAGGGCCACAAAAATCCTGGGGCCGGCCCTGTGAGCGCAGGGCACAAAGTTAGCGGCCAAACGTTGGTCAAATATGGAAGTGGCTGGTCGATTTGTTTCACACACCAGCCAAAAAAAGGAATTATTTTAATCAATCCCAAAGGATAGACTTGCTCCAAATTTACAGTAACATAAGAATAACCACAATATAAAGCGTGTAAGGAGTATATGTAAATAAACAGTGAAGAGGTTTGGTTGAGGCCTACAGGCCCCCTGAAGAGTCACCAGCTCCTGTTGTTATAACAGCTTCTTTTATGTGTTACAAAGAGCTACATATTCAGAAAGGATGCTTTATATGTTAACATCCTTAGTGCACAAAATATGGATCTTGTGCACACAAGGTAGCCTTTTTATCTTATGTTAATTCTACAGTTAGGCCTATTTACACATTTAGGACATTTTAAGTCTTTTAAACAGCTGCTGCTTGCAGACATGATCTGCTGCCAGTTATAAAAAACTATCATTCCTGTGTTATGGAAAAGACACACTCACAATCATTTGTGTTTAAGTGCATCAGAACAGAGTTTAGAGGGTCAATTTGAAAATGTGTCAACAGGTTCAACACTTAACTTGTGAGTACAAGATAAAATAAAATAGAATAAAATAAAAATAACACCATGTGAGATTGTAGCGCCTCCATAACATTTAGTGGAAAACAAACCTGATCTTCAGTTGTTCTGGTGGAGCTGTGGCCCATCAGGGGCCCCTGGGGTCCCTTTAATGCCCAAGAGCAAGGGCACAAAATTAGCACAATCCACCAACCAAATGCAGCTAAAATATTCAAGTGGCTGCTAGATTTGCTTCACTCGGCAGCCAAAAAACAATGTTAAAAAAAATCTGACATTAGACATTTGACCTGTGAACCAAAGCAGCAAATGTTGCCCCCTGCTACCACTATTATAAAAGATGTTTTATCTGGATCTGTCTCACCTCCTCTGAGGCGGCCTTGTATTCCTTTGACGCTCCTGCAGTCCAGTCCGTCCTGACAGCAGTGATAAACCCGCCGCACGAAGCTGAACAGAGACTTTCCGGGGAACACCAGGCCCCGAGAGGCTCTCTCTGTGAAGGGCCGGACCCGGAGCTG
>JAJHUR010091757.1:0-12615 GCA_027495735.1 Lutjanus campechanus | reverse complement strand
CTGTAAGACTATTGTGAAAACAATACAGCAATGTATTGATATTTGAAAATGCACTTTGTAATTTATACTTTTGAATACTTAAGCAGGTACTCTAGTACTTTAACTTTAGTAAAAATTTTGATTGAGCAACTTTCACTTGTAGTTGAGTAATATTTGACCAGAAGCATCTATACTTTGACTCAAGTACTGGGGTTGAGTAATTTGTCCACCACTGATGGGACATTACTTTCTGCACGTCACTGAATGTTGCTGGTTGTTACACTAGACACAGATGGGGAGTGGCCGATATTTTCACTCAAAATAAAAATAGTTCCTAGGAACACTTGGCTGTGGTGCTTTGTGGACACAACTGGTGATTGACTAAACCTAATACCAGGAACTGTGAACACGCTGCTGATCTCACTGCCTGCCTCTGTCACACACGCACGCACACACACGTAAAACCAAACCCTCACATTCATATGCTCTTTTATTAACCTTATCTGATGCAAAGATGATGCTGGGTTTTAAAGCAAACAAAGTGCAGTGACTGGCTTCCGTCTGAAGTGGTGATGTTTAACTTTTTGCAACAGTCTAGACCTTTCGAGAAATTTCAAGTGAAGTCAGATTCTATTTATATAGCCCAAAATCACAAATCACAATTTGCCTTGGGGGGTTTTACAAGCTGCTCAGTGTATGACACCCTCTGTCCTCAGACCCTTGATTTGGGTGAGGAAAAACTCCCTCCAACAAATTCACATTAAACTGATGTTTGTTGAAGGCAGAAATATTAAATATTGATGATATTACATCGTGTTCCTGTCTAGACACACGTAATTTGTAATCTGAATACAAAAATACATTTTATTATCTCATTTTAAGCATCTAGTAGCCTCAACATGGGTCTGACCTTAAAGATACTATGTGAAGCAATTTATTATTGTATTAATCACTTTAAATCACCAATGTATGAACAGATTGCAGCGTAACTTGAAAATTTTGACCTTCCTTGACTTTCTTGCTTGACATTATGCTCTAAACAGCTGTGCCTTTCTTCAGCTCCCCTACAGCACTAACAGTGTGCAACACTCGCTAAAGTTAGCTTAGAAACAGAGTCTGCTAGCATCAACAAATGACCACCACTCACCACAACATAAGCCTGACTTAACTAACCTCATCTATCAATATTATGCCAGGCAATCACATTCAGTCTCGAGTATGTTTTAAACGGAATAAAATGGCATATTAAATAATTTTAAGTATTTCAAACACACAGATACAGCATCTTAAAGTATTTTGTCACAAATTACATCATCTTTTTTACTGCTTAGAAAATACAAATGATGAAATACTCAAAAGTAATTAAAAACATGTTTTAAATACATTTAACTTAAGTGCTACATCTCCACACCAACCAGACTCCATAGGCGAAATCAGTAATTTTACCTCGCAGAACACGAGAGTTGATCGTCTGCCACTGCCTGTTGGTTGGTTAGTTTGTGTTCTTGTGTGACTTTGGTGAACCCAAACTATCATTTTAAAACACCAAAGTCACAATAACACAAACCGATTGAGGCAGTCGTGGACCAGCAAATCCCTTGTCCTGCAAGGTAAAATGACTGATTTCACCTATGGAGTTTGGTTGGTTTGGAGAGAACAATATTTGGCTTCTATAACAGTCGTTTCTCATCTGAAAAGGCCGTCTGATGGCAATGTAAAGCTTTGAAAATATTCTTAATAGAAGCTACACATTTTCTGTAGGTGGACCTGTTTTAAGTGGCAGAAATACTTTTTGTTGCACACAGCAGTACACTGCTTAGCCTCCAGCATCGACACATACAACCCCACCTTAAATAATTCAGACTATCCCAAGCAAGATTATGCTGTAACAGCTCTTGAATTAGGCTTTATTACTCCTTGGACATAACCTGGAACTTCTCTACTTTTTCTTCTGTCATGTCTTTCCTGTCCACATAAACTGCAGACGTGCAGAGAGAGGACGAGAGACAGATAGAGACCGAGAGCAGAGAGACCGGACAAGAGCGAGTACAATTAGCCAGTGTGTGAACAAGCTCTTGTTTATTGACTTTCAGGGGGAAACTTTATTAACCTGCCCAGCCTTGAATGGAAGACACCTGCTGTTGGCACTTAGGCTGTCATTACTGCAGTGGAGAGCCGCAGGGAGGGCCCTCGCTATGCCCAGCGCTGCCTGCTGTTCCATTGTCCGGCGCCCCATCATCCAGCAATTGAGTGCTACAACGTTTACAATGAGATTGCCCTTTGTTGGGTATCGTCGCTAAGCTGACAGACCTTTTTCCCCTCACTTGTCAGCAATCAAATTATGGTGGACAAACCCACCAACTCCAGTTTTGTTCCTTTTGTGTGTCGGTGAAAACAGGCGCTGCCCGTGATTGACTGTTTTGTTGAGGTTGCCGTTGGTGAAGTGGGTGATTGCGAAAGAATTAAAGTCACCACAGTGCTGACAAAAAACAACCAGTTTGGGTTTATAAAGAGCCTAAATGGGAGACACTGAGTCATTGTTAGCTTTAAGTGAGCCAATGTGAACTCCATACAGTAGATAAGAGATTGGGCATTCTGATTTCACACGCGTTCCTTTTAACGAGGAATTCAGACTCACGACACCTCCTGTCGTTTACAGTTTCTTTGTTAAAAACAGCTGTACAGAGCTGATTTATTACAACTTTGGTCTTATTTTTGCAGCTTTGGCCATCATTCATATTAGTTATGATAAGTTTTCCCTCCTTAACGCAGGGACTAGGAGGTAGCTTTCCCTTCATGAGTTTGGTGGCCTGTTTGTGGAATGATATTTATTCTGATTTATTTGCAGTGCTGAGTCTATGTTACTCTTACTATTGCTTTTAATGTTTGCTTTTATGTTGCACTCGTTCCTGCACAATGCAATGCACAATGAGTGCACCTGCAGAATGTGTACAGATAGGCAGGTATGTAGGTAGACAGGCAAGTGGCAGGGGCATTTCTAGATGGGGGTATTGGTCACCCCTGAAATCTGATTAGCCATCCTATAACCCTGAGCTATGATCTGTCCGGTGAGAGGCTGGGCATGAGATTCAACCAACTGTTTCATGTTTTGAATGTACATTGTTTTCTCTTGTATGCTGTGTAATGAGATGTTAGCTGTAGTCACCTTTGTGCTACTCACAAAAAAATAGATACAGTACAACAAATTGGTGAATAAATAATAAATCACAAAAGCACAACTGTTTTTCATGGTGAAATGCTAAGAATGAATTAAGGAGGTTCAGTGGGGGTACAATTTATTTTTAGGACTTTAATAATCAACTATGGAAGCTATATATTGTATTTGTTTAGTGTGGTCAGGATGCAAAAAGAATTTCAACAAATATAACAAAAATGCTTCCTAAATACATCACCTTCCTTACATTTAAAGAGTTTAGCTAAATAATCTAAAACCAAAAGTAAGTGCGCCCCAAAATATTGGCAATAATCCATCAATGCGCATAAAAACTGTACATTCACAACTACAATAACTACATGAAGTCATATTTGAAACAGAAATCTAGTGGATGTTTACAACAAACAATTTGGGTAATAATTTTACCATTTGCCTTCATTTTCACCTCCAGATAAGTTTGACTAACCCAACGGTTTGTTTAAAACCTGCATGGCCAGCTGATGTTCAGTCCTGAGACCACTTTTTAGCAAAGTCACTGATTACCCAGATCTGGGCTTTTAACTTCTGAAGAAGAAAGTTATTTTCACCAATATAAATGACTGACAGAACTTCAATAATAAGACTGAGGTTGCATGAACTCGAATATTCAACATCTGCTGGACAGAAACAGAAAAGCACTGTTACTGATCAACTCCAAGAGTCCATAATCCAATTTGACACTGAATATGAATTTTGTAGTGCCAGTAAAACATTTAATAGCAGTGACTGTTATTATGACTATGTCTATATATGATTCGGATCTTGCCTCAGCAAGAGGAACTAACTGTCAGTGAGGAGAAGAGAGGATAGATGGGTGCTCCTACTGAGTGATACTTCCTCTAAAGTGCATGGTGTCAATGGCTGACTTTCAGCAGAGCAGATAAAACGCAGCTATCCTGGCTTTTATCGTCCTTCCCGGGCTCAGAGAGCACTGATACCGCCCATTACAAGGACAGCACTGAGGCGAGCCTGGATGCGTGGGCTTCGGTATGTCTGCAGCTAAAAGGAGCATCTGTGTGTGTGTGTGTGTGTGTGTGTGTGTGTGTGTGTGTGTCTGCTGACTGAATACTAAAAAAAGAGGTAGGGGAGGTAGAATTATGGCGATAAAACCGGAGTGTGCTCTGTCGTCTAAAGTCTCTTTATGCAAGTGTGTATTTATTTATTTGTTCTCATTCAGGAAATTAGGTAACTGGAAACCAAGAGCAGTTTACAACCAAACATCCACAAATATACAAGCTGTGCACATCCAACTTTTAACCTTGCTGGAGCCAACATGTACTCTGTGGACCCCTCAGGCAAACAGTATGTTGATGATCACAGCTCAACAAAAATAATGTTGCAAAGTCAGCTATTGGCTTGTCCTTCCGTCCTCCCGGTGCCCGGCAACAAACTATCCATTTGTTTATACACTGTTGGAGAAGATTTGATAGCAGACACTGAATTTCCTGCTTTTGCTTCTTTGTGTGCAATTTTTTGCTCTCATTCCTGTCAAACTGGCCCACAGTTCTGAGCATGTTATGAGAGCCGAGGTGATTAGCTGTAGCAAATTCCCAAGGATTACCAGTCAACTAACAGTTACAGGTCAGCCCTGCCTGCCTTCAGAAATACCAAACTGTAAACAAGTCAAAGCATGACATAAGCACATGTTTTGGTCCGGCTTTGCTGCAAACCTGCATTCTACAGTGCGCTCAGACAAGCTGCTGTATGACATTTTATTTAAAGAAAATGTGTTCAGTGTAAATGAGGTGTCAGTGTGTGTGTGTGTGTGTGTGTGTGTGTGTGTGTGTGTGTGTGTGTGTGTGTGTATGCATGGAGTGTGTGGAGTGTTAATTAGGTGTGGAATGATGACCTTTGTCTGGCCTAAAGGGACCTTTATGCATAGCAGCCATGGAGAGATTAATAGGTATTGCTAGGCAACATGAATGAGTGGTCTGCAAATTCTGTCTCAAGTCATTAAAAGCACTTCATTTGGCCATGCCAACACAAAAACTACATGCATACAAGTGTTAAAAGGGATAGTTGTATTGAGTCCTTATTGATAGTCAGCGTATTACAGTATGACAGTCGGCACGTCCCCAGTTTGGAGAAGCAGCAGGAGTACCGGCGCAGGAAGCTGCTGTTGTGCTGTGGGCAGGGTCAGCAGCAAAATGTATTCTGTCCATCTAAAAAAAAGTCACCCCTAAACTAATCAATATCAATTTAACTGTATAATATGTTTAGAATATTTTTACCGCTTTACTTTGCCATAAGACAGCATTTTCCGAGGGGAAACTGCCGTTATATGAGCCGAGTATGGCTCTCTCCGAAGCAACCAGTCTCCATTGAACTAAGGAGTTGCTGGTCTACTCCAGCCTCGATTAGTTAGATTGTTTGTGTTCTTGCATGACTTCTGTATTTTAAAGCATCAGTTTGAAATGACTAAAGTCACACAGTAACACAAAGTAACACATCAAGGCAGCAGTAGACCAGCAATTTGTGTGTTCTGTGAGATAAAATCATTGATTTGTTTGTCGATGGAGTTTGGTTGAGCAAGAGAGAACAATATTTGGCTTATATAGTGGTGGTTTCTCATCAGAAAAGGATGTCAGACAGCAAATTAAAGCAGTGAAAATATTCTACATCATCTAGTTGTGAGCTGACAGATTGCAAACACCTCACCTCACCCTCCCCTTTAGCGTTTGGTTTTTCTGTTATGGGCTACTGTAGAAACATGGCTGTTCAACATGAGAGACCCACTCCCTCTGTAGATAAACCACTCATTCTAAGGTAACAAAAACACAATGATTCTTATTTTCAGGTGTTTTTACACTAATGATAAAATACTTATGAATATTATATTCCATGTCTGTCATATTCTGACAATAAATACCCAAAATCTTACACACTGGACCTTTAAACTGATTGATTTTTTTTAGGTGACTAAAATATGTGTTTCTGCTGACTCTGTCCACAGCAGTTTTCTTCCATGCTGCTTCTCCTCTCTTCTTCTATGGTATCTTTAATACACTGACTATTGATAACCTCATACAACCCCACTTCAAATAATACAAACTATCCATCTAAGTGTGGACTGTAAAGCTATGATTCAACCCATAAAAATTACAAATCTACATGAATGTTAATGCTAGCTTACCCAAAATACGTGACACGTGAGGCTGCAATGACTGATAGTTTGTATACTTGTTGCTCGTGGGTTCTCAGCAACCAATTTGTTGGATAAAAAGCTGCCACATGTTAAACAATGCAAAGATGACCGAGGCTATTTGTGCAAACGAGGATTAAACAGTATAGTTAAAGATTTGGTTCATTGTTGTCTCACTCACAGCACAGATTGATGTCTGTATAAATATAAATGCATTGTCGTCTTTTAAAGGCATTCATTTTGTGACTCCCAAAACCTCCATTCCACCCTTCGTCGTCTGCTGCTTGTTGGCCAGACTTTGCCAAACAGCACGCTCAAGAGAAGAAGCAGAGAAGCACGTGTGTGCAGCTTAAATAGACATTTACTTTCTCTCTCTCCCTCCTTCTGCATTTGCTGTATCTTCCTCTCCGTCTTGAGCCGTTCTATCTGCTCCCTTATGTGTCAGAGCACTGCTGAAGCCACTTTGTGGTGCTTTTCAAGAGGAACCCCTTTGAGAGGCAGCTCCTCAGGGACTGGGGACAGGCAGTCGGCCAGCTTCCAGAGTAAACATATAATCATCCTTCGGACAGCTATAATTATATCTGGGACGTGAAGGAACAGAAGCAAGCGAGAGCCACAGTAGCAGAGGTAAAAAGCAGAAAGCTGTGCACTTAATATTTGTTTTCTGCCGTGAAATAAAGCTCGGGCTGTGTTCGGGCAAACAGTGAGGAGAGAGGCTGATGGAAAAGCAAGTAGCCTGTTGTGGCGAGTTCGTGGAGTTTCGTTCTGGGCACACTCTTCAACATAAGGGTTCCAAAAGGGTTCTTCTTAAAAGGAGCTGGGGTTCTACCCAGAACCATTTGCTTCTGAAGAACCCTCTTTTTGAAAAAAGGGTTCATCAAGGGTTCTTTGTAAGACTAAAGGTTCCATTAAGGAGCCTTTTTGAGTCCTTAAAATATTCTTGAAATCCTTGAAAAACTATTTTGTCAAGGTTTTTTCTAGCATAATATAAAAGGGTTCTCAGTAGAACCCCTAGGTGGGTTCTAGATAAACATTTGGAAATCTTGGTAGAGCGCCCTGGGTAGGTTCTGGATAAAACCCTTGGAATATAGAAGGGTTCTCTGTAGAAACCCTCAGTCAGGTTTTAGATAAAACAATTGGAGAAAAAGATTCTTGGGAGAACACCCTTGTGGGTTCTAGATAACATGCATGGAATATAAAAATTGTCTTGTTAGAACCCACCTGGGGGTTCTAGACAAAACACTTGGAATATAGCAGGGTTCCCAGTATAACCCCCCATGGTGGGTTCTAGATAAAATGCTTGGAATTAAAAAGGTTATTGGTAGAACATACTGAGTGGGTTCTAGGTAGAACACTTGGAATATAATGGGTTCTTGGTAGAACCTTCTGGTTAGGTTCTTGTTAGCACCCTCAGAAAGAGAGAAGGTTGTTGGTAGAATCCTCCAGAGAGGGTTCTGGATGGAACATCTTACTGATGGTTCTAGGTAAAACCCTTTATGTTGGCTTTTAGGTAGAACTCTCTGAAAGGCTTCATAGTGAAACCAGGAACCAAAAAAGCTTCTCCTGTGAAAAAGAAGTGACGAACCCTTTATGGTTCTAGTTTGCACCTTTATTTCTAAGAGGTCAGTAGTAGAGAGTGTAGTTTTGCATAAGTGTGCACACACAGACGTTTTAATGTCAAGACACGTCTGTGTCCACACACACACACACACACACACACACACACACACACACCTTGCATGCACATCTCCACCCACATAGAGTGGAACCACAGAAGAAACAGTGGGTGGTTTCAGGACCAGTATGGAGAGCTCTCCTAAGGCCTGTTCTTTAATTCAACGTCTCTCAACAGAGCAACTTTAATGCGGTTAACTGACTCGCAGGCTTTGTGGTCAACTATTCCACCAGGCTACGCTGAAGAGAAATTGATTACAGCGCCGGAACGCCTGGCTGGAAAATGAAACGACTTCCAGGATGTTTTTTCTGTAATTAAAAATGAATTTGTCACAGCAGAAGTGAACCTGGCCACTGGTGAATACCTGTTTTCCTCTGCATCACCTGATTCAGTTTGAAACCAGCCAAGCCTTCGCCTTTTATGTGAAAGTTCCCCTCTAATTTTCCTTGTCTATGGTGCCCTGAGGCGGGCTGGTTGGATGGGGGGGTGGGGAAGGGTGACATCACACCATTTAGGCAAATTCCATATGAAAGAAAAAAAGGAACGGGCTGAAGCTATCCTCCATAAAACAGTGGAAACACTATAAAGTTATAGGAAGCGATTAGCTGATAATTAAGCAACCTAAACAAACCCCCCACCGCTCTCACACATCATTACTGCCTCCCAAACATACAAAGCGGTGCACATGTGCGCACAAACACACACAGCGAGTGGAGGCTGCTGTCTCTAGGGCCATAGGTTGAGGCATCAGGAGCGGCAGGGACCGAGGAGGGAGGGCTGAGGGAGCAGGCTGCAGCTGGGGTCAGGAGAAGGCACGTTAATCACCGCTATCCTGTCAACAACAAAGAGTGGGCCTCACCCAAATGCTCTGCTCGGTAGCCATAATAACACCACGTAGGTATCAGTGTGAGTCAGGCAGAGGTGTCACTAGAGGACCGAGCAGAAGGAAGTGAAGACATGGTGTGATGATGCAATTACAGGAGTAAAACAGGAGAGGGGAGGAACACAGAAAAAAAAAAAGATCTCAAGTGGTTCCTTTTCTCGCTTTAAGTATCACTTACGACCACAGGGGTTTTTGTCAGAGAGGGATCCCACACACCCGCTCACCCCCCAATTAAAATGTGATAAATTATCCTCATTGGCTGGCGTCTGACATGACTTATTGCTCATATGCCCCACTCATCCCCGTAAACACAGCTATTCTTTTCACCCGCTCCAGATAAACTAAAACTGAATGTATACTGAACTTGGAGATGTTTTCTTTCTTTCTTTTTTCTTTTTAAATCTCTGCCAGGCAGTTGCGGTGATTCACAATTTTTGAAAAACCTTGACAGGCTCGTTTTATGCTGGTCATTTTATTTATGACAGGCTCATTTTATTTATGCTAAACATTAGATACCCACATTGATACGGACAGAGCCTCCTGTGTCTGAACGCTGTTTTTATTTTGTCCATGGCTGTGTTCTGAAAAGTAGATACGAATGAAACAGAGCAAGACACGACGAAGAAGTTTTAAAACCCTGAAAGTATTGGAAAGGATTCTGTTATTCATTAGTTAATAAAGAGAACTCTCAATCCACATGTTGTGATATATTTAATAGTCACAGAGACCACCACTGTCTGCAGTGCTGCCTCCGTTTTTGCCTCTTTCTCAAGAGGTACATTATTATAACGTAAAGGACATTGGCATGAAGTGTGTGGTGACTTCAGGTGACAGGACTCCCGTGCTTACATACAATATTAGATCAATGCATGTATTAGCAATGCAATGATGAAGGCATACGTAAAATGCTATTTATGTCAATTTGTATAATTGCTGTCACACCTATACAGAAATTGTCTGTTGCAGACCATATTTTGGCACAAGATAGTTTTTTGTTGACTTCACCACCATCTCTCCTGTGCACCTGCATATTGCATATTGTCATATTTAGTATTAGAGTGTTCAAGATCTGCTAATAAACAAATGCAGATGCAGATGTCACAACAACACTGACAATAACTTGGGACTATCTAATCAGTTATATGCCAAAACATTTACTGTCTGAATAGCCACAACTTCCACTTGGACATGCAGGCTCCAACCAACCTGAACCGGCAACATCAAGTGTAAATTATTCAGAACTTCAGCTTTTATGAGTTTCTCCAAAAATGTAGATTTCTATATCTACTATATTTTTGTTTAAACCATCTGATTGCTTGTAATGTTTTAACTTAATAATAATGTTTAAACTGAGAAGTTTGTGCTCAGTGTTCTGTTTATAGTTCCCTTATGAAATGTGTACACTTTGCTAAACTCAGGACACTCAGTTACGATAACAAATTCACTACACTATGCATCTTAAAGAAAAAGTTACATCTGGCAGTTGTGTTTGCATTGTAGTAGGTGCTTCATCAGCTGTTGCCTGACAGAGATCTGAGGTGTATTACGTGTACTCTAATAGGATTTTTTTTTTTACTGTAGCTCTATGACCTCTGATCTAGTGATTTTTAAGTAGTCTACATCCTGAAGAGGCTTCTGAAGTATTCTTCACCTCTCTGCCTACACACACATGCAGCCCTGTACCCTCTTTTTCATTTAGCCCAGCAAATGTGTTGTTTCAAGCTCCAGTAATTGAAACACAAGCCTTTCCTGCAGTGACCAGACTGCGACCCCACACTGGGTCACATTACCGAGCAATGGACATGTTTAGATTTTTCACTCCAAAAGAAAACATCATTAGGATCTGAGAGTGGATTTCACTTTTCCCTCATGTCCGCAACTCAGAGGTAATAGCGGCCTCCCCCCACAGCCAGGACGGTGGCCTTAGACCTGACCTTCAACCTGCTGGTCCTCCACAGTACACACACACACACACACACACACAAACACACAGGGAGAGCGATCTGCATTTAAAAATGTTAAAAGCATTACAATTAGTTGTTGACGAATAATTTAAATAATTTCTTTATAGTTTTCGGCAATTATATTTTCAGAGTGAGACGAGACGATAACTAAATAAAAACTTATTTATGATGACTAAAACTATGATGACGCTTTAGTCAGTGAATAAAAACAAGACAAAATTGTTAGAGACAGACGTGTTGGGGAGAGATCCATTTTAGTGTGGTAGGAAGGTTAGATACACACAATTGGACGGTACTGATGTACTTGGGAAGTTCCCTAGCATGCACTTGCTGCATGTTGCAAACTGTACAGAAATCTTAATGTTTGGGAGAAAGAGAAGAACAGACTTGTGGATAAACTTCATATTTGACCCTTTGTAAACCTTCTGGAGTGACAATGAACGGTAAAAACATAATGAATTTGTAGCAACATTTACAGATGAGTTATACCAAAATTCAAGGTAAACACAGACTTTAATGTTTTTGGTCTTCAAGATAATGCTGCTTTATCAGCTAACCCGAGCTGTTGTGTTTTCATTAAACTTGAGCTGCCCTTTATTAATAAGAGAAATGAGAGACCTAGAGTTGCTAATTTGATATCATAGATTGAAAGATACACACTTGATACCCTGGAAGATAATAAGTGTAAAGTTTCACTGTCCTCAAACTGAAACAAATATGTAACAAAAAGAGGAATGCACATTTGAAGACATGTAGCGTACTTAATGTTAATATTAATAACAGTAACTGCAGGGCTCAGAGTAGAGGCAAAGGCGGGGCAATTGCCCCGCAGGTGCCCCCACATTTGAAAAAACACAGCAAAAGTGCCCTCTTCGATGCCTTTGTTTTAGATAAACATGATGAGTTCCCTCTAGGGTGCCCTTCCAGTGGACAAAAAGTGTTAAAGTGCCTTCTAAAGTGCCCCTTTGGTGGATAAAACATGATAAAGCGCCCAGGGTGCCCTTCCAGCCTGATTCTGCCACTGGTAAGAGTTGAATTTCTTCTGTTTCTCCCATGAATATATGAGAGTTTGGAAGCTCTAGAGATATGTTTAAATAATGCAGTAAACCTTAACAAAACCTAAAAACCTAACAATTCAGATGACTAAAACCAACCCTGGCATTTTAGTCAAAAAGCTGTGATTAAAACTAAATCAAAATCTTTGTCAAATTTAACTGTGCAAGTGCAAACTGTCTCATAGTGGTCTTTTTTTCCTCTCTCTTCCATCTGGACTGTCTCTGCTCCAGCAGTTGTCTGATCTGACACTCAGCCTGATAATAGGGTCGGGCCCAAGTGAAACCAGAAACAATTTGTTTTGGTCTGAGCTATCATTCCATTTCCCATAAGCCATGCCTCTCCCTTCTCTCCTCTCAGCCCCTCTTTGTATCTCTTGCCAAGAATTAAAAGGAATGACTTTAGACACAGTTATAAAAAGCAGCTGCTGAGTAACTTTCCTCACAGAAACATACTAAAGGCCATTCCAGATTTACATATCTTATTCCAAATCACAAACTGCATGCCTTTTAGAGAGCCTTGAGGCTGAAACAAGGTCCTGGATTGAGCAGCATTTCATTCGGAGCCCTCCTCTGGAATGAATAAGGGAGGAAGTGGAGAGGCCACACTCACCCTAAGGCAGGAAGTGACATATACTCAATGACGCTAGGCAGCAGTTGTTTTGAATCTTGTAAGACAAAAAGAAAGTTCTTAAGAGCAACGATG
>JAJHUR010091755.1:7478-21567 GCA_027495735.1 Lutjanus campechanus | reverse complement strand
AAATACATTAGCTAACGACACTAAATGGACAGCCACATAATTAGTGGTGAATTTTCCCTTTAATTTCATAACTAGATATTTCTTCCCTTCTGTTTATCTTCATTTCATGCATGACAGTGGACTTGTCTCAAACATTAGCCCAACTGTACTCTGTTTACAAAGAGTTTTATAGGAAATGTTTTCTTGTTGTGATTCTTGACAGTCCACACTGAGCATGTTAATGAAGGAAGAGTTGTTGCTGTTTTAGGTTCCAGTCAGTTCACATTTGACCTTTTTTTTCCATTCACAGGTCCTGCAGGATCTCGGTCTTCCGACAGGCTCAGAATCTAAATCAGAGTCCAGCGGTGATACTGAAGGCTCCTCGGACTCAGTGAAAGCTGCTTCTGCAGCCTCTGCTACATCAGAAGATGTATGTACCTCCAATCCTCCCTCGAGAGTGGTGAATTTAGGTCCTTTTTATTAAAAACTGCGAACATTAAAGCTGTCTAAACATTTGCTTTCCTCTCAGAGAGAAAAAAAAAGAGTGATATGTGAGGTGGTGTTGAGTAAATCCATTATAGTTGTGAGCATTTAACAGCTATTGTTTGTCCACTTGCTTTGAACAGAGTGGTCAGGGTCCCATCTTAACCAAAAATGGCAAGAATCCTGTGATGGAGTTGAATGAGAAGCGCCGCAGCCTGAAGTACGAGCTGTCTGCAGAGACGGGGGGCTCACATGAAAAGTGCTTTGTCATGGAGGTAAGTCAACAGTATCACAGGCAGGAAACAAGACTGAAAAGATGATCACAAGGTTTCTGATGATCTGTTTGTTTATCCTTTGTATTCCAAGTGTGAACAATAAAATTACAACACTTGAATCTTCTAGGTGATGTTTGCACTTGATGGGTCTGCCCTGTATTACAGCTTTATGTTCATTTTTTCCACATGCGTTAAGTGCTAAAGCTTCTGTCTTTGCCCATTTATTTGATCAAGTAAGAATAAACAATACTGTTTATAAACCATAAACTGTTATAGAAAGCAATGCATGTCAGTTTTAAAAGGTTTTAAAGCTCTGATGCGTTTTCTTGTCTTGCCAGGTGGAGGTTGACGGGCAGAAGTTCAAAGGGAGAGGCTCCAATAAGAAGGAAGCCAAGGCCTTTGCTGCCCTCGCTGCTCTAGAGAAGCTGTTCCCAGATGACAACGGAGTGACAAACACCAACAGATATCCTCCGAAGAAGAAGGTCACCTACACAGACATGGTAATTTAAAAAGTTAGTGATCAGATTGATTTGTCTAGTACTGCTGACCTCAAAGCCCCAAACCAATCAGGCTACATTTGTTTGACCAGCTGGAACTGAGACACGTGTTGAATTTATTAACATTAATAAAACATTCAGTTCGTTGTCAAAGTTGTCTCACCTCAAGAATACATGCTCACTCAGAGATGCATTTATACATTAAGATTAAAAGAAAGTATTTCCTGACTCATTAGCCACTAGATGCATATCTCCACAAAAGCATACTCTCTTGCCTGAAAGCATTTGGTCTTTATGTCACATTTTCCTGTTGGACAGCACATCCCGGGGTTTGGCACAATCCGTGGCATTCCTTCAGACTCCGGCTCTCGTGGCTGGGGCCCCAACAGAGGTCGAGGCAGGGGCCGGAGCAAACTGTTTCCTCCAGGACCCAGCTACAACAAAAGTAAGGATGTTTACAGTCATTAGGTGTCAGCTTGGACTTCATACAGCTATGAGGAAATCAATTAAATAGTTGTGTCTTTCCTTCATTTTAATAGCCAACTACAGTTATGAGAGCAGCAGTGGCACAGGCTATCGTAAGTACACACTGTGCAGACTGACTTCAGCTTGCTGTGGTGTTTCATTTTTGTTTTGCCACTGAATAACACAAAATGGGAATAATTGTTCTGTAAATACATTATTTCTGTTTTATTGAGAAAGATCAGTAAGTACAAATAAATTCCATTGGATTATACTTTAAAAAAAAACAAAAACCAACAAGCTGCATAGGTGCACTCCTGGTGGGGGCCTGAAGCTGTGTGGAAGAGGCATCAAAACGGCGTTGTCTGTGATGTCCCCTGTGGAATCAAGACGTTAATTTTGATATATTCATCATTACAGTGGCTAATTACCCACTGTATAATTTAATGTTTACACTAGTTCTGCTCTAGCACTCTCCTTCTTCTGTCGACTTCTCACTGATCTTAACAGTTGTCCACATGCCATTTAGTTCTGATAGTTATTGTACTTTAGCAGCAGTTAGCGATTGCTTCTCACTCTCCTGCTCTCTCTTGCTCAGTGTGTTGGCTGTGTAGTTATTCCCCTGCCTCCTTTAGTGATTATGGCACATTTAAATAAATGTAGTTTATTTGCTGTGATAGAGGCGATTCTTTGAGAATTGAAAGGGCGGCACTGCACCATGGAAACTCAATCGTTAGTTGCCATAGTTAGCCAGCCTCCAGTAGCCTAGTGTAGCTCCTGTTAGCCACTACCCTCAGGGAGGCTGGGTGACTGTCTGAGGGAATCAAAGCCCTGAGCAGAAGCCCACATCTCACCACCAACCCGCTCATGTTTCTCGAAAAGCATGAAGTTAGCGACACTGGCGACTATGGTCAAATGTATTCCTGTGGCCAGAACCCTGCAGGCAGTGAATCACATCAGCAGAGGGAGGAGGACAGAGGACAGGATGAATGACTGATAATGACTGATGTCTGTGTGTTTCATTCTTTCTACAACTTGTCAGGAATATTATTTATGTATTGACATTTTAGATTTGTTTCCAGTGAGATATGTATCATGACTTTAGCACTGCAGACATTACTGTTGCTGCTCTAGAAACATCATTTAGTTAGATTTAAAATAAGAGTAAATTCTAATCCTGTTCTGAATTTCTTTTTAAAATAATATTTTTTTTTTAAATCTAAGATTATCATTATTAAGATAATGCTGCAAGTGCAGATGTTTGTTATTTATGTTCTTAGTTGGATAGTTGAAATAAGTACAAGTTTGTTTAGCAGGGAGAGAAACAGGACTTCTTCATGTTCTCAGACCCCCCTAAGAGACTTTGTGCCTTTGGTGCTCGTCTTGTTGCTTTGCTGCACAACCTTAATACCATTATATTAAAAACACTTCAGTCAAAAACCTTTTTTTTCCTCAGCAACCATGAAGCCATAAAGTTATGGAAAAGCTTTATTTATTTTATAATGCACCTAAAAATTCACCCATGTCCCAACTTGATCTGCTAACTACTTTAATATAAGGAGTAAAAGTCGAATTTTTATGTTGTGCATGACGTGCTCAGCTCAGGTTACACTGCTATCACACCCCTCAGGTTTCTTGTGATAGGCATGTGTTTATTTTAGTTTGTACCAAGCATGTGTTTTGTTTTTGTTTTTTTCTTTGTTATATTTTGTTTTCACCATATAAGGAGATATAAGAAACAAATGATTTTACATAGCAGTGACATACTCTTGTTCCAACTGACTTTTAGATAAGCTGTATGGTAATAACACAGCCGGCGCCAAAGGCACTGGCTCCACTGGATCAGTCAGCAACAGTGGCTACGGCACCTTTTACCCGGAGAGCGGCACCTACTCCTCCCCGCCCGTCTCCACCTCCGACTCCAGCACCACAAAGGGAGAAAGCTACCAGTCGATGCCTCCTCCCGCCGACCAGGAGAGCCCCTACAGCTACGGCTATGGAGACGAGAAGAAGAAGATGCTCACCCAAAGTCAGAGTGACGGCCAGGGAGGAGACTACTCCATGTACAGCACAGCTTACCCGAGTTCAGTGACGGGTGGCCAAGTATATAATAACTATGGTGAGTAAAGACGCAGCAAGTTGAACTCCACTCCTGCAAACAAATAAAACTGCCTCTCTCTTCTTGCTATGACGTTTTTGATATTGATATACAGATGATCTCTTACTTAGGACCTGTTTCAGTGTCCTGTTCTGAGAGAAAATGCATCAAATTAAAAAATGCCCTCTGGTTTGGTCTCACTCCACAGGCTGGGGAAACCAGTCGTCCTGGGGGAATCAGCAGGGGTATGGCTCGTATCAGGGTTTCGGAGGACAAAACCAGGGCTCGTACTCTGGATACAGTGACACAAATTATTAATCCTCACATCCTATACAGCCTGTCTCACCTCATCATGCCGTTTTCTGGACTCTGACTCTGTCTACCCTTGAGGATCTTGAGATTCCACATCTGAAAAGGAAAAAAAAAAACGTGCTTGTGTTGTCTCTGAAACTGGAGTTTCGCTGTTTTTTGTTTTGACCTCACTTGTTAGTTCTTGGACATCTGGCGACTGCAGCATCCTTCATGTGTTGACATGAGTGTGAAAACATACCTGGTTTATCATTGTGTCTTGTTTGTAGAGTTGTTTTTTAATCCAGTGAACTGGTTCTGTATCATATGTTATGATTTGATTTAAAAGCTGCTTGTAGTTTTTAACTGAAGAGTTCTTCATTTGTGTCACATGAAATGCTCTAATCTTTCATTTAAAATAAATGACTATTATTTTGGAGCCAAAATTTCTGACCATAAGTTTGCTCATTCAGATGAGTACAGAGTTGCTAACATTGCAGTGTTAATTTTGACAGCAAATTTTGACTTGGTTTTAGTCATTTTATTCAAATTCTGAATTGTTTAGTTTTTGTCTAGTTTCAGTTGACTAAATGTTAGATTTCTTTCTTTCTTTTTTTGACAGACTGTGAAAAAGTTTACATTTCTGTGCAGTTCCAGACGTGCACTAAGTGCATGCTAGTTTACATGCTAGATCAATACTGTTCAGTTGTGTGTTTCTAACCTCCCTACTACACAAACAGATGAGTTATGATTGGATTTCTTATGAACTCGTCCCTCCCTAATATTTTCATCTCAGTTTTATTCACTGACAATGTCCATAGATTTAATCATAGTTTTTGTCATCGTAAATTAGTTTTTATTAGTCGATTAACACTGTATGGTTGAAATTTTGGTGCTTATGTTTTCAGTTACTGAGATGGATGTAGATGAAGCTCTGATACTGAATGGGACATTTCAGGTGAGCGGGGCTATTCGTTGGATCATGAATTCTCCTCAAAGCAGTGAAAACTCGGTCAACTTGAGCTTTTTCTAAAAACGCCAAAGATATTCCTCACATCAGTGTTACTGGGAATGTTATGCAACACTCAAAAGTGCTGCAAGTGGTTTCTGCATACATATGCAGATGCTTCACAGCATCAGCTAGTCTGACATGCGTGTAATATCTCCAAGTCGCAAGCTTGGTCTATGTGTCCAGCCATGTGACCTGCAAAGGTGAGATGACCTTTGAGAGGAAACTGGGTCACTGTAGTTGCAAAGGCACTCTGCTTCAAAGTAGAAAGGGCACAAAAACACAAATAGAATGTAAGATAGAGAAAACAAAGTTAATGAAATAAATAAAATACAGAAATTGTTTTATGTAAACATGTACTGGCACTGTTTTTTGTAGAATCAGGTTTATCTGGTGTTTTGGTACCTAACAATAAGCGCAGGAAGTATAAAAATACAAAAGATAAAAAGCAAATACTGCAAACCAAGAAGCATAAATGGAGAGAGACATTATCATACCAGAATATTCAAAATTTTAAACTTTGATACGATACTAGCATGACCTAGAAGAGGCCACTCAGTAGAGTGCAGATCCCCTGTGTAATCACCAACATTTTGATTCATTACTAGTTTAATTCCATATTTTTTTCAGTAATTGTAACAGATTGCTATTACATATATTTCAGAATTATATTACTTATAACTGCTTGTATGTAACAGTTACTCTCCAGCACTGCTAGAATCCTGTTAGATATTTGTGTGAAATTCTGTCATATTTAGCATACAAATTCTTGAATCTAATCAGTTCAACCTTCAGTGCAAGTGGATGTTTGTAACAGATTTAAAGAAATTCCCTCCAAGTGTTCCTGACATATGTTCACAAGAGTGGGATGGACATGAGCTCACAGAGACCTTTGACATTTAACCACCAAAATTTAATCCGTTCATCCTTGAGTATAAGTAGCTATTTGTCCCTCAAGGTGTTCTTGAGATATCATGTAGAATGGGATGACACCCCCCTCCAGGCTTATGGCTGGCTTTAAAAAAAACAATACTCAGTACCTCTTTCAATAGCACCAAAAAGAGAACAAAGTCCTAGACACCAAACTAGGATAAATCAAAGAGCACAGTCTCTACTACAGGCCAAATTTCAGGCAAGACAACAAAGGCTGAATTGAACTCAGGTCTTGAATGAGCACTTTACTCATTGTAAAGCACTGTATTGTACTGTAGTATTGTACAGTATTGTTTTTAAATGTGGTACTGGAAGAGAATCAATACTTTGATACTTTTGACAACCTTTCATTGCAGCTTACAACTGTTTTTTCAGTACAAGTTAACATCATGCGTAAAAAAAAAAAAAGAAAGAAAAGGTGGCGCACCCCTTTAATCAAGCCTGCGGGTGTCAGAAGTATTTGAAAAAATTTGAGCACTGCTTCCATTTGCATCTCACATGTTAGTTTCTCTTCATCTGTCCATTATAAGCATTTGTCTTGTATGGGTAAAATGTACCGTCAGCTTATAACTGACTGACAGTGACACTTCTATTCCCAATTTTAATTTAGCCTGGAAACCAGTCGAATCTGCTCAAGTTGTCATTTGCCAGGCTAGAGCCAGTTATGTGTTTAAAAAAAATAAAACAAAATAAAAGTGAGAAGAGAGCAGTTAAAGTGTCAGAAGAGTGAAAATAGAGAAAAGTAGGCTGCAGGATCCAAGGTCAATGAGACAAAAACACAAGACCACATACTGTGAGACTAAATGATTTGGTTATGCCTTTAACATTGCCTCACGTTAATATTAATCCACTGAAATGAACTTGGCAGGCTACATTTCTTATTCCCAAATGACCCTGAAAGATGGAGGCAAAGAGATGCAGGAAAAAAATGCAGAAGGAAAACAGTGATTAACACCGAAGTGGAAAAAGTGGAGTCTGGACACCAGCTATAATAACCATTGCGGGTCACATGTGGCCCTGATGACCCTCCAGTCCCAAGACTGAGTCAGGGTGTGAGCAATGATCATGCCCCGACAGCGTGTCCCGGGGCTGGTCCTCCTGCAGCCTCTCCTCGGGGGAATGCTGATAAAAGGCGGACAGGAAGAGCACTGCGAGGACAGAGAGTGTCCTGTCAGGTCATCCTGAGTGCACCTTACCAGTTATCAGCCGTGAGTGTTTTTTATCTTTGAGCTCTGACATTATTATCTCTGCGCACTGACACCTAATCCTGACAAGTTGTTTTTCTAGTCTGCCAGGTTTGTTTTCTTGATGAAGTTTACTGGATCTGTGTCTCATAAAGCTCATAAATCATAAATCTTATTTAAAAGAAGCAGAGATGCAGTGATATGCTTTGACCTTTAACCCTCTCTGCCTCATCGACATGGCTGCTTTGATTAGCGTCTATTAGCTCCAGCTGAGACATGTCAGCTTCAGGCTGCAGCCAATCACAGCTCGCCTTTCGACATAAAGCAAGAGCTCATGCTGTTTTAGTAAGGTTGGAGGGACAGAGGAAGCATAGGCTTGCATGGTAAGCTGCAGCTGTGGTTTGTTTCAAGTTCCTCTTCTGTGTTCTTTGTTTAGGCATGCGTTGACTTTCATTTTCAGTTATGGCTCAATGTCTTGTTCTCCATTCGCATTGTTCTGCCGTTAACTGAAGATTGTGTTTTTTTTCTTTCTTTAAAGATGGCACTTACACTGGTATCCATCTTGATTGCTGCCGTCCCTGTGGCCTACTGCTATCCTACTGCCTTCCAAAACCTGACTGACTCAAGCAGTAAGTATCCCTTCAAGTTTTCATGATCTCTTGTGAATAATGTTGTATCCTCCTCGGAGGATCAGCTCTAAAGATTTTGTTCCTTCACAGCAAACAGAACTTCCATTAAGTTCCTGGCTGTAGGAGACTGGGGTGGTGTGCCTCATCCCCCCTACGTCACCCCTGTGCAGAAGGCTACAGCTCGAGAGATGAGCAAAGTAGCAGAGCAGATGGGAGCTGACTTTGTTCTGGCCCTTGGCGATAACTTCTACTACAAAGGTGTGGACAGTGTGGATTCTCCTCGGTTTAAGGTAAGTCAAGTAAAATTTATGTTTTCCAACCGATATCAAAGCAACATTGTGGAGATCTTAAAATTCCTGGTTTCTCTTCTATCAGGAAACTTTTGAGTCTGTGTACACGGCAAAGTCTCTCAGAGTCCCGTGGTACGTGCTTGCTGGCAATCACGACCATGCAGGGAACGTCAAAGCTCAGATTGAGTACAGCAAGAGATCTGACAGATGGTAAGAAGCAACTTGAAAAGATGTTTCTAAAGTTTAGAAATCTTTAAAAGGAGTTCAGATTCTTTGAAGTGGGGTTGTATAAGGCACTTAAAATAGTCAGTGACTTGCCTACAATAGAGGACAGGATGGAGGTCACCACAGCCCCAGTTTGGAGAAGCAGCAGGAGTGCTGGTGTAAGATGCAAAGCAATGTACAGCAAAATCTTAGCCATCAGTATGTGTACCCTATATTTAGACCATTTTTACTGCTTTGTGTCTGTCAGACGGTCCTTTCCAACAGGGAACTGCAATTCTATAAGCCAAATATAATTTTCTCCAAAGTCACTAAACTTCAAAATAACAGTGATTTTAACTGGAGTAACCTGGGAGGTGCTGCTCTACTGCTGCCTCGGTCTTTTTTGTTATTGATTGACTTCCATAAATCCAAACAAGCAAACGAGTGCTTGAGGAAGCCCGACATGATGAACAACTTGTGTTCTGCGAGGTAAAATTACAGTTTTGTTAAAGGTGTCTTGCTTTGGAGAGTCCAACATTGTTATAACTGCATTTCCCTTTGGAAAAGGCAAGGTAAAAGGTAATTCCTGCAGCTTCTTTAAACTTGGGGTTGTCAGTAACCATCGTCTGGCAATCCCCTTAAGTGTCTTTAAGACCCTTTTTTTTTATTTTTTTTTTTAAATATATGTATTCGAACACTAAAATATACAATGTGATTTGGCAGACAACCATTAAAGGGACAGCTCTATAACCGCATAATCATACCTTGTTCAAAAGGGTGTAGGATGAAGTTAATAAAACTTATCTAGTCCTACCCCTTTATTGTTGTTTTTATAATTTAATCAGTCAGAGCATGTGTAGGAAACCCCTTTGACAGTGCTAAGGCAAATGTACATAAGTTATTCATATATTCTTTACTTTTATCTTTATTGATTACATTGTGACTGATGCAATTTAGAAATGTTATTAGAACTTTATGCATTTTCCCTCCCTCAAGTTTGACTTTTGCGCTCCTTACCAGGAAATTCCCTTCTTACTATTATGAGCTGGACTTCCACATCCCTAACACGGGAAAGACGCTGACCATCATCATGCTCGACACCATCATGCTGTGCGGCAACTCTGACGACTACGTGGACGAGAAACCCAGAGGCCCACTGCGTGCAGTGGACGCCAACCGTCAGCTGGCCTGGCTGCAGGAGAGACTGGCTCGGTCCACTGCAGACTTCCTGTTGGTGGCGGGCCACTACCCCGTGTGGTCTGTGTCCGAACACGGGCCCACAGAGTGCCTGCTGCATCGGCTTCATCCTCTGCTCGTTAAATACAAGGCCACTGCTTACCTCTGTGGCCATGACCACAACCTGCAGGTTGGTTCATACAAAATGTGCAAAACACTTTTGGTATAAACCTGTAAAACTACTTTAATCCATCTCCTTTGTCCCCTACAGTACATTGAAGAGTCCGGTGTGGGCTATGTGGTGAGCGGTGCTGGAAACTTCCTGGATCCTGATGTCCGTCACTGGAACCATGTTCCCAAGGGTTCTGTGAAGTTCTTCACTGGCCAAGCTTCAACGCTGGGAGGCTTCATCCATGCAGAAGTCACAAAGAACCAGATGATCGTGACCTTCTTCCAGGCTAAAGGCACTTCCCTCTATCGCACTGTCCTCTCCCAAAGGACCTTTGAGTAGACTTGCAAACCACAGGAACAGTCAGTGGTCAGTATTAGTATGCAGTGTTGTCTGAGATCAAAGCAATGGCTGTTAATCCTGTGTTTTAAACTTTGGCATTAATATTTCAAAGCAATTGTATGTTTTTTTTAAAAAAAAGAATCAACTAGTTTTACATGTAAATTCATTGTATGATAAAAGAATAAATGTAGTTTGTAAAGAAGGTGTTGGTCTCATGACTTGTGGCACTGAAGTTTGTTCCACAGTGTTGTGTCTTTGTGAAATGTGGTTTTTTACAAAGTGCTGACAGAGATGCGTCATCTGCAAACACAGCTGAAAATGGATCTGCTTGATGTGACTGAGGAAGCTGTTTCTGTATGGAAACAACGAAATTCAATGCAATGTTTGGGGTGAATTCAAGACCTAATATAATGTTTGATTAATGCACCCACTCTGTCAGGTCTATAGCCTGCTATTGCAGCTAATTTTAAACCAGTCCTGAACATCTGTTAGCTGCTCTTGTCTAAAACTCAAACGGATCAGATTTTTGAAGTTGGGTTGGATTGTAAGAGGTACTTGAACACACCCCCATTTAGCGAGGCAGGGCTACCTGTGAAGGAAGTTAAGTACTGCCATAGACAGGAGCAGTAGTGAAACAAGTTTTGGCCACCAACTCAAAACACTCACTTACTGTGCTGTCAGACAGCCTTTTCCAATGGGGAAACTGCCCCCAATACGAGTAAAATGTCACACTCTCAAAAGCAACCAAACTGCATGGATGAAACGGGTCATTTTACCTCCACAGAACACAGGAGTTGCTGATCTGATGCTGTGTCAAATGTTTAGTTGGTATGACTTCAATGAAGCTGAACGAACCCTTTAAAACACTGAAGTCCTACAAGAACAAACTAACCATCCTGTGTTCTGCAAGGCAAAATTACTATTGCTGTCAAATTAATGGCATGCTGACAGCCATCTGCTGTAGGTAATACACGGACTATGGATAATTGCCTTAAACATCCTCACTTCAAATAATCTGAACTGTCCCTTAAGTTCTGATGGAATACCTTTACAGTTTTTCAGAAGATTTATCATGTATTTGATCTCAACACTTAAAATACTACATGTACATAAATTTCTCTGCAAAACAAATCTAAAGAGCCACAAAGCACAAGGATGGGCTTAGTTTGCTCATATGAGTCTAGGTAAGAATTTATTATAAGATTGCAGTCTATTCTGTAGCACTGGTCTACCAGTATTGTATAAATATGACTGGACAAAAACAGTGACTCCTTTGTTCTGTTCTTGGTCAATCATGTGACTTTCAACATGCCATGAACTTGCAGTTATGCACATCTAAGCCATTAAAATACCAAGGCTTTTGCATTTGCTTGCTTTCCTGCTAAAACTGTAGTTAGGCCGTTTAGAAAATCATTTATTTTGTACAGTAGAATCTGGCTCAATAAAATTACTAATTGAGAATAGACAGAATTGTGCGACTTTGTGTGACATTTTTAAAAGAGATTATGGTGCAATCCTACAGCTTACATTTTGCCTTCTGGCACAGAATCTCTGATCTGATGATCTCTGATGACATATCATGGTCATATTATGATTTATTATCTCCTTGAACTGAACATTTTAATTGCAATCAATTAGTGCATGAATTTTAATGTTCTGATTATAAAAAAAAATGCTTTAAAACATCTCGTGTAACAGTTTTCCACAATATGCTGTTTAATTTTTTTTTTCACTTTCAATCAAAAGATCAGACAGATTTAAGATCTCTGGACAGGTTTCAGTTGTTTGGTCCAGCTAATGCTAATCAAAACATGGAAGTATACTCCATCAAACTCCATATACTGCATCAAATGTGCATCAAAATGTTTGACTGTAAACGGTATTGTTAACATATACTTGCAAATTCTTGTACATTTTCAATGTTCATGAAAAAAAGACAAATTTTTGGAGTCATGGTAGATGATGTTTGGAAAATATCAGAATTTTTTTTACAGCACTTTGAATTTCGCTCTCATGCAAACAATTGGAGTCGATGCAAAAATGGCATTTTTGAACATCAGTTTTTCACTTATGGAGCCAATAAATCATTGTTTAAAACAATGACCAACATCTCCATGCTGTCTAGATGCAAGTTGTGTATTTTGGGATTTTTGTCTTAATAACTGAATTTTTGACAGCCATTTGAAATCTGCCTTTACATGCTAACAGCTGCTGTCTTGCACACAGGTGACTGGCTTAGTCAATTTGTGAAACTACAGGTGACATTTCTATTTGCCAATTAGCTCAGTGAGATAGAAGACGAACCTCAGTCTCAGAAATTGTGAGTTCAAGCCTTAACTGATGTAAAATGCACATTAGAATGCCACCTTTTTTTCATCTTCCTACAATCTGCTTGTTGCTCAGAATTGCCTAATTTTGCCGAAAATTGTCCGGCCACGACCATTGCTGCGCAGCAGCTATAATTTTTCTTGTGTCCGCATTGGTTGGGCTGAAGGCTAAAAGTTTGAGAATTAAAGTTAGAAAGATGCGAGCTAACCAGACCTCTGTAGCAGGAGTCTCAGACTGGCAACCCAGGGGCCATTTCTGGACCCCATCCCTTCCCTCTGGCCTGCAACGTGATGTCAGAAATATAATATAATCCAGCCCACGTTTTTTTTTTTCTAGTTAATTTGAATACAATTGAAATAAAACACAAATCTATACAAAAAGAAAATATAGATTGTACGTACATTGCAGGTCAAAGGTTTGGACATATTCAATGTTTTTTCTTTATTTTTTATTATTTTCCTATACTGTAGATTAATACTGGACGTAGTTAAACTATGGGACATGGAATTTAAATAAGTAAAAAGGTTTAATATTTTAAATTCTTAAATAAAAAAGACACTTGCACGCTGTCTTCTGCACGTGCAATCAAAGATTTAATAAAAACATTGTTATTAAATTTGTGCAAGAGTCTTTTAGCTTTTTATTGTCGACCTAAAGTCTTCTCTTGCGTCTCTGTCGACCAGCAAGTATGCAGTGTGCAAGTGTGTATTTCCAGGCTGTGGGTCTTCTTCTTCCTGTGTGAGAGGAGTGAGAGTGGAAGAGCTGAGTGAATGGGAGATTTTCTTTACCTTTTTTCCTTTTTCTGTCCTTTGTTCTTTGATGTAGTGTGTAGTTGGTTTTGTATTAAGTGTTTGGTGGTGTGTTCCATTAGTTTTATTTTAGTTTATAGTTGTTTTGTGTGTTTTTTGCTGGCCAGGCTTTGTCTGGTTGGAAAGCCACTCAGAGGCCCTCATGGCATCTGGTGGTTTCTCCAAGCTATCACGGAAGCACGGCATCAAGGTTGGTGCCGACTCGTGCGCCCCCAAATAGATTGCGCCCTGGGCGGTCGCCCACATTGCCCATAGCAAAAACCGCCGCTGTGTGTATTATACATTAACTATATACAACAATAGAAAAAATAGAAATAACTGTTCAAAAAATATGTAAACAACAAGATATACAACAATATACAGTGATGGTACACATACTAGTGTACAACAACAGTAAAGCTGAAGATGGACAAGACTGATAATATACCTGTATTAGATTAAAATTCACAGTATTAACTAATAAATACATGTCTGAACTGTTATTGAAACATTAGCCTGCATTATTTAAAACTGTTGTATATATTAATTTCAATAAATATAAACATAAAATGTTATAAATTCACTGCAGGCCACAGTAAACGTTAAAATGCAGTAAAACATTTTTATTTATTTTTTTGTATTTTTTTCTAAATTTATCTCTACATAGGATTTCTATCTTAATTTCTATATTTCTATTCTTATGTATATACATATATCCTTATTCTATTCTATCTTTGAAAGGGTGCAGCTGTAATGCTAACAATTTCCCCCTGGGAGTATTTCTGATTCTGATTCTAATTCAATTATGCAACACTTTTAAATTATTTAATTTTTCAAATATGCAATGTTTTCAAACCATTGGATCACAAATTTCCTTCCGGCTTGCTCTCTGAGAAGTCAGTGTGGAAGATTCTTCTTGTTTGTTTGTTTATCCCTCATTTTATTTTATTTGTAC
>JAJHUR010091754.1:21272-47399 GCA_027495735.1 Lutjanus campechanus | reverse complement strand
ATTTCTAAAAGGACTGAAAAGAGGAAATGCTCTGCCTTTCAGCTTAATCAATTAATATGCATCTACCTGCCAGACACTTTCAGTCAGTTGCCTCAAAGCACAAGCCAGGAGATTTATTTAGAAATCGTGACACTAATAATTTTCTCTCTGCTGTTTGAGATTTCTCCTGGTGCAGTCTAAATTACATTAGATGATACCCGGGGCCAAAACATTAGTAATCATTATTTTGGTGAAGCAGGGACAGGGTGAGGATTTTTTTAATATAAAAAGTTAATATTTGTAAAATTAAAAGCCAAGAAAAGTGCTGTTACCTTTATTACAGGATACTGGCCGATGTCGCACATGGACTCACACGTGCCATCTGAGAGCAGGTATCCAGGGTAGCAGGAGTCACATGACTGGGAGTATTTTCCTGCAGAGACACGACAATTTAAAGGTGTTATGCGGGGGCGGACGTTTAGCTCAGTGGGTAGAGCGTCCGACCCATGTATTGAGGCTGTAGTCCTCTGCAGCGGCCGCTGGTTCGACTCCCGCCCTCGGCCCTTTGCTGCGTGTCATCCCCTCTCTCTCTGCCCCCTTTCCTGTCTACTCTTCAGCTGTCACTGTCAATAAAGGCACAAAAGGCCAAAAAAATAACTTTAAACAAAAAAAAAAAGGTGTTATGCGGAATTTCCTGAATATCCTTATTGATGATCCTGGTGGATGTTAAGTGAACTGCATCAGCATCCTGTTGCATCTACCAAAACAGTAACGTGAGATGCACAAGACCAACCTCATGTTGATATATGAAGAAGTTAAATTATGTTCCATTTCAACCACAGGTGACATGTTTTTCACTCGCGCGTCGCATGCAACAGAAAGATGTCCGTCTCATATCTCACAGGCGAACACGCAACCTGAAGTGTTTATTTAGGCTTCAAGTCTAATTTTTCAACAAAACACGTATAAATGCAAAGTTGATGCCCATTAAAAATGCACTGAATAAATATATTTATGTACATTTTGCACCCTAGGTGGAGCCAGAGAGCTGCTCACTCTGCTCAGCAAATCACGGGAATTTCTTAAACTTCTCCTGCAGTGTTTATTCATTTGCAAAATGTAACCTTCACTGTACATTTACTGCCACTAGACAACTTCACTGCTACACATGAATCCCTCTGCTCTGATCACCAATGTAGAACCAGTATAGACGAATACTTCAGTGTGGCGTGAGCGTGTTGCTGATATGCGTGCCGGTCATTTGTTGTTCTGTTCTAAGCTAACGCTGGCTAATGTTGCACACCGTTTAGCTAAAATAAACTGAGGCCAGACACAGACATCAAAGCTGGGTACATGAAATAAGTTGACTCTGATTCTACTTTTCCTCCGCACACCACCGTCTTTTTTTCAGCGTCTCCTCCTGCTAATGTTGCCATGTGAGTGTGCAATCAAGGCGAGAGACACGCAGCGAGAGACAGAGAATGAATGAGTGTGTCTGTACAATCCAGGCTGTTTGTAGGTGAATAAAATACTGCAACAAGATCCAAGCCAGGCTCCTGTGTTCTGAATGTTGCTGGAGGAGGGTTAGCTCCAAAGTAGCTCAGGAAATGACCACAGCCTTTAACCCCAGTTACCATTTACCCCAGTTAAGATAAGCAGTATCAGTATCGATACGGAACGGTATCAATAAAATCCTAATGGTACCCATTCCCTACTATAGAATGATATAAAACCTAAAAAACAAAAAACAATGGATTCGCCCTTCGGAGGGAAAGCCTGGTGATATTTTAGAATTTTCCTATTGTCAACAAATGGCATTAAATAATAAGAAAATGAATGATGCATCGATGCTATTAACAGTCTGTGTAGCATGCCATTGCATCTGGTGACATGTTCCATCACTGCAGTGACACTGTTGTTTGAGTGAATCCAACAAATGCACTTTTTACTCCTGTTTCAGTGATTTCCTAACATCTACAATTTCACACGCCGGCTGGGGAATTCAAGTTCTGAGAGACAGAAAAAAAAGACATTTTCATGGGATTTGTTGACAGTAACAAAAATTTAGAATATTGCCTTTAGATAAATAGTTTATTTGTTCACATTATTCTTCTAAGATTGTGAAAATTGATGCCACTTTGTAGCATCTATAGTATGCTTGAACCTGTATCGTACTGTAGCATCAATACTTGTGTGGTTTTTTGAATGACATTAAATTCCTACCTGAGCACGCTCTGCAGCTGGCGTGGCAGGGCTCGCAGGTCCTGTGCACGGTGTCGTGGTAGTATCCCTGAGGGCAGGAGGGGAGGCAACGGCCTTCCCTCCGCAAGTAGATGAGACCCAGAGTGCAGCTCAGGCAGCTGTCCTCTCCGCCCCCGATACACTCACCGCAACTCGGGTCACACTTCTCACACATCCTTGAATCTGTGTTTCCATAGTGACTATCAGACAGACGGTGAGAAGAAAAAAAAAAGTTATGATAGATTAGATTCAATTATTTTAGATTAGAGTTTTTTTGTTTGTCCTCAAAGGAAATTCCTTCCCACAGCCACTCAGTCACACATACAGATATAAACAACCGTTACTACTCAGACACAACGTAGACCCAGAGACACCGCGACAGAGGGAGAGCCGTCAAAACAAAACACTTCAAACAGGCACAGGTTCTGCATGATAAAGTCAAACCGATATTTTTTCCTATCTGCTGCTTCGCTCATATGAAGGTCTGAAAGTACACTCAACAAATATATATATATATATATTCATAAAAAAAGACTTTTCCCTCTGTGCACAAAAAAGCTTTCTCTCAAACTTTGTTAACAAATGTGTTAAAATCCGTGTTAGTATATAAATGCTGATTTAACAGCATGATTATTGCACAGGGTGACTTTGACTGGTCACATTAAAAGGATACTATGATAATGTGCAGTTTGATCTTGAAATACAACCTTTATTAGGCACTGAGCTGAACTGACAACAGATACCACATTTTTCCCCACCTTACTCTGCCTCTGATGTTCTACCCTGATGTTCTTACTCTACTGCAGGGATACTCAACTTACTTTGTCCGGGGGCTACTTTTGTTTATTAACTGGCTCCTGGCTTCCTGTCATTGTGCAAACATTAACAACAATATAATTTATCAGATAAAATTATTAAACATTAAAAGGCCCGTAACTCATCTGTCTTTGAAATTCTTCATTTTCAATCAGATATTTTACTCCATTAACTACATTTTTAGCTGTAAATGTTACATTTGAAAGCGTTAATACAACATTAAACACAGCTGGAGCCTCTTCGTGTTGGACTGATTCATAAACATAAACTGCTCCTCTCAGGGACAGAATAGAGAGCGGAGCATATTTTAGTATGAAATACACATTTATGGGATCAGAATAATCCTCATTTCTGAGTAACTTTCGCTCCTTTTAAGCTAATAGTCGTCTTCCCCTGCAGACCTCACTGTCTGATCCTGCTGCACTTTGTACAGCCTGAAAGGCTGTCACACAAAGATCAGCCTTCTCTGTTACTAACAGCCTAAATAATCCCATGATACAAAAACGGAAGAACTGAGTGTCAGTTTTATTTCATTGTGAATTAGAAAATGGTTGGAGGGCCACCTGGTACCTTATTGGAGACCATGAGTTGAGCATCACTGCCCTAATCAAACACTCCTCATGCCTACTGGTGCGTTCCATTTATACTGGGAAGCTGGAATTTGTTGCCTGTTTGGAAATTTTAACTGGAACACCCCCTGAAGTCAGACTTCTGACTCGGAAAATCGGATGAACCTCAGCAAACCCAACCTCAAAATCCAAGATGACTGCTCCGCCCATCAACAGTAAGTGACAGCTGTAGTATAAGCTATTATTATCATTTATTAACAGTCTTCATTTGTCAAAACAGTCTTATACACAGTGCAGTCCAAGTCTCATCTGTGGACATGATGCAACAGTATCGCTAACAATGACCGACTACTTCTGGAGGATTAAAGCACAGTGAGAGTCGGGGAGGTCTGACTGTTTAACAGCAGGAAAAAAAATCACATATCTCAACATCATGATTAATATATCCGTATCTGGTTAATGATGAGAACTTAAAGTATCTACACCACAATGCTCAGGACTTTTTTTTCCTATTCTAATACACTGGGGATGATTTTAAAATGACGAGTGCTCTCAGGTGCAATAGTTAAACAGCATCTCTACACATGTCAGGTGGACGGATTATCTTGACAAAGCAGAAGCGCTCACCGATTTAGATTTTAACAAATTCGTTAACAAAATTTGAGAGAAATAAACCTTTTGTGTGCAGCGAAGAAGTCTTAGATCTTTTCTCTTCAACTCATGAAAAATGGGAGCAAAAAGAAAATTGCTGTGTTAATATTTCCGTCGAGTGTGTGTAGGGTTGCACGTCAGAGGAATAAACAGTCTTTGTAGCCATTTTGTGTTTTTTTTTCTTGACTATTTAACTGCACATCAATTTAACGGCACATTAATTTAACACTCTCAATCACCGCACCCCAAATAAAATCAGGTCTAATTAGCATTTTACAGGCCACATGAACGGCTATTTAAATCTCAGGCTAAATTAGCTTCTATCTCCAAACCGCAGCCCTGTCCAGCTAACTGAAGACGAGCGCTGGTTTAGTGTCCACGGTGACATTATGTGACTGGGCAGATCTTTTATTAATGACGGAGCTGTGTGACCGCACTTAATGTGATGGATGAGCAGCACAGCTGGACGCTGAGCAGGTTAAACTACCTGTGCTGGCAGGTCTCCACACACTCTTTGCCCTCTCGGAAGAGGTGCGTTTTACAGGCGAGGCACTCGTGGCTGTGCTTCCCGACGCAGGACTGACAGGAAGGGTGGCACGGTTCACATTTCTGCTCGGACTCGTCCTCGTAGTAGCCTGTGGGGCATTCATCCACACAGGTGCCATCTGTACCAACAGACACACACACAGACACACACGCACGATGATCATGCAGCTACACAAACAAGTCACAGATGCCTGCAGAGCTTTCCAGGACACGCGGAGAAATTCACGAGCCAAACTCGACTCACTGAGCAGGAGATGTCTCTGGTTGCAGCTCAGGCAGTGGGATTTGCCCGGACCTGAACACCTGTGGCAGTATTTGTGACACGGATGGCATTCCCCGTCCTGGTCTGCGTACTGGCGAGGCGAGCACTTGTTTGCTGATGGCACACAATGGCCGTGGCCGTCGAGCTTATGATCCTCTCTGCAGCTGGTGCAGGAGCCGGCGTGGGGCCCGAAGCAGGTAAGGCAAGATGCATCACAGTCTAGAGATAAAAAGTTACCGAATCAAAGGATATTATCACAACAGCAGTGAAGCACATGAAAGAGAATGGATATTTTTTCATCTTGACTTGATACAGATGTGACAACGTAACAGTTTATCTAATAATAAACCATTACCATATCAGGTCAAAGATTGGAATTAACGTGAATCAGCTCACAATAATATATTTCTTTTATTGCAGCCTTCCTCTGTGACACACACCTAGAGTCTCTACGCCCAGCCCACTTTCACCACAAAAACTACCCATGAAACCTTTTCAGGAACACTCTTGGAAATATACATTCATTGTTAGTTAAAAGGGATAATTCAGATGATTTAATGCGCGGTTGTATGAGGTATTTATCCAGAGTCACTATTACCTACAGCAGATTGCAGAGTTTGGAGAAGTAGCAGGAGCACCAGCATGGAAGCTAAACAGTGAACTGCTGTGGACAGGGTCAGAAACAACCACTTAAAAAAAGGTCCACCCAGAAAAATCAATCTTAGTTTACGTGCATGCTTTATTTAGAAAAAATTCACTGCTTCACCTTGCTGTAAGACAGCCTTTGCTGGTCTCCTCCTGACTCAATCTGTTAGTTTGTGTTATTGTGTCACTTTTTACAATTCTGTAAAATTACCGATTTCACATATGGAGTTTGGTTTGTTCGGAGAGAGTGATATCTGGCTTAGAAAACAATGATTTTCGGTTGGAGAAGGCTGTCTGATGGTACAGTAAAATCATGAAAATCAGTAAAACTTTAGGGTATTTGAATTATCCTGAATTCATAAATGATTTAATGCATGAAAAAGCATGAATTGTATTACTATTAAGAATATACAAGACATGCCAGCATGACATGCGTGATATTATGTAAGAACATTACATTAATTAATGCAGCGTCTAAGGTATTCCAGTCATCGTCATTATCACTTAAAAGTTAAGTTTGCAGTTAAAGTGACGGGGCAAAAAACTGACCAGTCACAGCAGCGCACATGTATTCTGTTGAATTCCAAGTGGTTTAATCAACTTCTTCATGACTTTATCATGTTTGTGGCCCTTCAAATAAAGTCATTCTGTATATTTAGGCATTATGTATTTGGAAAAAATACAAATACAAATTAGATCATAACACTGGACTCCATTTCACTCTCAATTTTTTAGGAAAAGGCAGTTTGTAAATGCCGTGTATGCATAAGCAACAAATGGTTAAATCATATGTTATTCATCAGTGTTTAAGACGGACAGGTAACCATTTTATTTGCCTTAACATAAACATGATGAAGTCATGAAAAAATAATGTTTAGTTAATCTTGATTACAACACATGTGCACAGAATATATGTGCACTGCTGTGACATGCATTAATTAACATTATTCTTGCATGAGGTCGTACATGATATACTGTTAATTCTTCTACATTCTGTGTACTATATATGCATTTCATGCATGGAGTCATGTATGAATTCATGATAATTCATGTACCCTCATCATCAAGTGTTACCAAATAATCTAAATAAAATGTACATTTGAACGGATATTGACTTTTTAGGAAGGACCTTTTTCTACGTAGCTAAAATACCTTTTGTTTCTGACCCTGTTCACAGCAGCTTCTGTGCTGACGCTCCTCTTTGCTTCTTCAAACTGGGGGCATCTCGTCCAGCATCTACTGTAGCTAATACACTGGGTATCGATAAGTACCTCATTAAATAACAATCCAAACTCTCCCTCTAATACACCTTTCCTGGTAGTTTCCACCTATTAGGTTCTCAGTCACAAACATTTTCTGCAGGCTGTGTTAAGTTCAGATGTAAATAAATATAAAAAAAATCCCCCTTTGTCCGTTTTGCAGTACAGCAGTGTACTTCCTTTTAAATGTCTTACTGCTGGCAGCTACTGTATGTAGCAACAAAAGTGGGCATCGCCTACAACATTTTTCCTGGGAGAAACACACCATCCTTTGTGTTTTTGAATAACAAAACCAGAGCGGTGTGTCTTTCTCTAGGGAACTGTCTTTGGCATCGCTGTTCTGTTTTCAAGGTTTGACAGCTGCCTGTTAACCGTCTGAAAAGCGTTGCTATTTTAGTCTGAGCTAAAGTCAGGAAAGACACTCCGGCATAGTAGAGAATATAATTGAGGAAATGCATGAAGGACGCTCTACAGAACAGAAAACGTTGCATCAGTGAGGAGAAAACAAAGTTTTAGGAGAAACGGAGCATCTGAGTCAGAGTATAATGAAAAATAAGTCAAAATATATTAACAAAATCACTGGGTTTTGATCACAGGAGTGCATTTTTGGCTCTTAAATTATCCCACAGTTACCAAAACAGATAAACTTGTGCTGTATGTCTCCTGCTGTACCTTGACATTCTCCTGTTAGAGCGTCTCTATAGGTGTGGGAGGGGCAGGACGCCAGACACGCTCCATTATGCAGAGTAGCCTCAGGGTCCATGCAGGCATCGCAGTCATTGTTGTTCGGGCCGTCACACAAGGCGCAGTCAGGGTGGCAACGCAAACACTCCCTTTCCTCTTTGTCCTCAAAGAACCTCTCGGGACAGTCGAGCACGCACAGGCCCTCGTGGAGAAAGTGATACTCCTCACAGCCTGCACAAAGAACAGCTTTTAGCACCGACTGGGAGAACAATTTAGAACAACAGAGTGAAGCTATACTATAGTCTCGGAGAGGGGTGCAAGGGTCTTTGATGAGACATGAAGGAAAAACTGACTTGAGAAAAGTTAAGTCAAATTCGGTGCCTCGTACATGGTCACATAGTTTAGTAATGTTACACAAGAGTGTTTGTGATGTGCTTCAAGGATAAAAGGAAAATTGCAAAAAGAGATGAGCCCTGGTAACCAGACGTCTATTTGATAAAAAAAAAAAGAAGCAGAATATGGAGTTATAAAGGATCAGCCAGGTCTGCATGATTATCCTGTAGCAGTCTGGTGCTGTTTTCAGATGATTTAATGAAGGTAAACACAGTGAGCAGCTGTGCAAAACTGCACTCTGGCACGACACTTCTTAGATGGTTCGGGATTTATCAGCACAAGTATATGTCACTTTTTACCATGTGCAAATAAACACAATGAAGGCTGCCTCCTCCTGACCGCATGCAATTAAACACAGGTCGATCGACGATCAAATTTCCCTCTTTTAGGGAAAACAGACTTGAGACAGGTGAGTCAAGTGTTGTGCATTATGACAAGAAAACTCACCTATACACAGCAATTGGAATAAAATCAAAATTTCTGACATCTGTCTGTCATCGAGACACAACTCGTTTAGTGGACATGTTGGACAACAAGACTACATCAGGCCAACTGAAAGCTTCCATGCAGCCTGCAAGGCCGTCATTCATGAGCACTTTTACAGATGTTGCAATTAAAATCTAACAAAGAAAGTCAATATCATTTTGCTTACCGGTAAAAAATTATCAGGCTTTTATTCAGGGTCAGTGCTGCATTCACTGGTAAGGATAAAGAACTGTCTTTTATATGAAACTAAAACTTTATTCACCATCATTGAAACTTGTATCCTGGCAAACTGTGAAACTTAAAGTTTTGGACTCAACAAAAATAATAAGCTCACAATTCCATCACATTGCAATTAACAAAACATGACGCACAGCAGAAGTGCATTACTATTTTAGCCCTACACAGAATCATTCTGACTATTGGATTCAGCCATTATAACATCCTTATAACACATTTGTGTCTGGCTCACAGCAGCCTGATCAACTACTCATGTGGCCCCCAATTAAAAATAATTGCCCACCCCTGGTCTACAGCCAGTCATCAGCATGCTAACAGGTTCACAATAATAATACAACATTGTGAACATTATGCCTGCTAATCATCACAATCTTTCGCCCTGTTCACGCGGGACTAATATAACCAAAGGATGTGATTTAGAAATTACCCGCCCACCTCTGTGTTGTGTGTGGTGTATTCGATTAGGATGAGCCAATTCTGTATTTTACTCAAATTTACTGACATTATTCCCCCGTTATGATGTCGAGGCCCTGCGTCACATTGATGCTTCACAAGCAGCCACATTAATGATGCAGTTAAGAGTTATTTTTTCACACTTTCTCTTTGTGTTATAAGCATAAATACACATTTGTCTTGATCATTGTTTTTATGACAACTGTCTAGAAAAACAAAACAAAACAAAAACATAATCTGTATGGTATCGAGTGCGATAACAGCCTTTAAACTGGGCTGTGTTGTCAAAGTGCTGGAGAGAGAAGAAAAACTGTGCCGATTCTACCTTTGGTTTTGATTATTTGAACTGAAAGCTCATTTCAATCGATTTTTGATTTAATATTGAAATTGTGACTCCCCTATTTGAAGCTAACCTCCTCTGTCATCATCACTGTGGGCAAGTGTTGATGGTAGGGATGGAACGAGAATCGGTTTCACGATAAACCGACGATTCTGCCGGTTATTATTACCGCTTCAAATGTTAATTATTGTGATAACTGTGCTTGATTGCTAAGCTTTGGAAAACTTATGGTAAATACTGTCCAGCATCACCCAAAGTTAGCAACAGTCTAATAGATGCAGCAGCAATGTGGGTTTGTTTTGCGTCACTTAATAACTGTTGAGTGGTTTTCAATATGAAACTTGGTGAAATAATTTCAGTGTGTGGATCAGTACTTTCTGAACATTTTCAGCACATAATGCTGCAATAATACTGTGATAATTTTGATCACTACAATCGTGATTTGACATTTTCATAACAGCTCATCTCTAGTTAATGGCACTACAGGAAAAGTGAAGGGATCATCGGTTACCACAGTTACTACAGCTCATCCTGTGGTGGACATGACTGCACAAAATACCATGATAACCCATCCGATAGTTGTTGAGATATTTCATTAAAGAACAAAAATATAATGGTGGTGCTACATAAAAAGTCACTGTCTGGGCATCATGAATGTGCGCACAAAATTTCACAGCAATCCATCCAAAGCTTGTTGAGATATTTCAGTTGGGATCAAAGTGGTGAAGCGACCAACTGACCGACATTGCCAACCCCTACAGCCACGTCACTAGTGTGTCTAAAAATAACAAGCAGCACACTTGCATGATAACACGATGTGAAGAGGACGACAGAGAGGTGGAGGCACATTGTGAATGAGGCACTGAATGAGCTGAATTTGTCCTTGTTTGCATTGTGTTTCGGTACCTGTGCACTGGCCGAGTGGGTTGCACTCCTGACAGGCTGGGGGGCAGCGTTGGCACTCCCTGTCCCGGACAGTGTGCGCCGGAGGACACTCCTCCACACACTGGTGCTTGTGTAGGAGGAGAGGTTCTTCACAGCTGAGGCAGTGGGTGGCGTTCTTCGCACAGGACGCGCAGCCCGCCACGCAGCTACGACACACCTGGCCTGCAGGATAACCCCTGAGAGAGGCCAAAGAGAGATCAGGAGACACACAGACACAAGAACACTAGAACACTTTTTGCATCCTCCCCTTAAAGGGATGGCCTGTAGTGCCATTTATCCAACTAGATTTCTGTGCTGTGACTTGCAGAGTTTTGGAGATATCAAAAACCTTTGAGAAAATCAAAACCAGCGTCTCTCTTTTCAAAAATCATGACTACTTCAGTTACTCAAGATAACCCACAGACCTCATTGTGAGCAGTTTCATGCAGGCACTACTTTGTTCCCAGCAGAAAGAAAGTATTTCAGGTAGATTCTACTGCAGGAAGAAAGTTCCTACATGAAACCGCTCAAAACTGTGAATTATCTTGAGTAACCAGGTCATGAGTTTTGGAAAGACAGACACTGGTTTAGAATTTTGAAGTATTTTTGGTGCTTTGAGCACCACAAGCCGAGTGCCTTTTAGTCCCATCATACCAGAGCGAGGGTAGACATCTCTACTACCAAAATCTCCAAAACTCTGCAACTCACACCAAAAAAATCTCCATGGATAAATAGCACTAAAGGTCAGAGGAATATATACATATTTGATTATTTGATTAAGGGTTAGTTCAGATTTTTTTTTAAGCAGGGCTCACTTTTTCACTGCTTTACCTCGCCATCAGACGGCCTTTTCTGATGGTAAACTGAAGTTATATCACTCCTTACAGCTATCTCTTGCTGCCACCAAACTCCTTTGACAAAAACAGCGATTTTTCCTCACAGAACACAGGAGTCGTTGGCGTACCACTGCCTCAATCCATTAGTTTATTCATGTTATTGCGGCACTTCATTGTTTTAAAGGGTTAGTTCAGCTTCACCGAAGTCACTCAATAACACAAACACACTGACCAGTTGAGGCAGAGGTAGACCAGCAACCCCCGTGTTCTGCAAGGTAAAATTACGGTTTTTGACAATGGAGTTTGGTTGGTTTGAAGAGAGCGATATTTGGCTTAAGTCGGGATTGTTTTCTGCCAGAAAACGTTGTCTGATGGCAAAAATGTAAACCTTTCTTTAAGTAGTGGAACACTGCTTAGCTTCCTACACTGGTACTCCTGCTGCTTCTTAGAACCGGAGGTCTTACTGCACAGTTATCTACTGTAGGTAATACTCTGAGCACCTCATACAATCCCACCTCAAATAATTCGAATGATCCCTCTAACAGCTAGACTATGTTGAAATCACCAGGCTGTGTGTCTAAACAGATGCATTGCTTTCAAATTCCTACTTAATACATCAACAGCGTTTATAGTTGCCATGGTCTTAAGTCCTAATTAAGTGATTTGTTTTCCTTGTAATATGTGTCAAGTTGCACTGCATATATTATTTTTATTTAATTTGCTGTCATGAATTCGCGTGCTGCTGCTGCTGCTGCTGCTGTTGCTGCTGTTGGGGTAAACAAGAGGACTGACATTTTGCTCTGCTCCGCTCTGCTCTCCGCTTCAGCCTGCGGAGGACAGCTGATAATTACTCCAGACAATCATGTAGTACTTAAGCAGGCAAAGTTGGTTGTAAATATAAAATAAAAATCAAGCCCTCACGGCCAAAAAGTTAAAAAGGTCGTCTCGGTGCTAATGGAGCTTCAAGGACCTCTTCAGCAAGGACGAGATATTCTTTCAATCTCGAGCATGTCACATTTTAAAGGCACATAAACATCAAGTCAAAATCATGGCCGGTGAATACGTCTCCTGACATTTTTATTTTTGGCTCTGCAGAGGTCATGCCTCAACATGATTTTTGCCAGCAGGGTTAAATTCTCACCTTATTTCCAAACTGAGAATAATCAGTTTCCAGACAGAGCTGGTGCACGCTCGTGTCCCAGCAATGAGAAAAGCATCTAAACGCATTTAACTCTGAGACAAAAAAACGAGCATTGACAGGATTGACCCCTAACCTGACACACTGTTGGACACACTGTCCGTCCTGCAGGAATAACGGAGCTTTCCTCGTGCTCTGACAGCGGCTGCAGCGCTGAGCGTCCGCGCACTGTAAACAGCCTGGAGGGCAGGCCTCACACACGCCGCTCAGCCGACTGGCAAAGAAACCCCCCGGACACTTTGACACACATGTTTGCTGTGTGGTCAGAAACCGCCCTGCAGGAGGAAGACAGAGTAAACATCATCACTGCAACAGAGCTGGACGGGCGGTGGTGCAGCCACGAGAACATGAAACTGCTGTTCACAGGCCTGAAATTACACAAACACCTCATCTACGTGGGTGATTGACGGACCTTTCGCGCACTGTGTACACTGGTTCTTCTCCTCTCCGGAGCAGGACTCGCAGGATGGGTGGCAGTCCTCGCACGCTCCGTCATCTGGAGGTTTAACAAACAACAAAGTGAACATGATGGAGTCACGGTGCTTCTTATTACAGCACGACTCACGACAGAGAGAAACCAAGCACTATTCCAGAACCATCACTGTCCAGGCTAACAGATGGAACCAGAATTTCTCAGTCAGATGGTGGAGGACAATCTTAGTAACTTATAAGGAGGGAAGCAAAGGTTGCTGGGCACTGGTTTAGGTTCCAGTGTGCGGGTGGTCAGGATTTGGGCTGGTTTATCACGAGTTGAGCTTGTTTTTTAAAACACATTAAACATTATCGTGTCTTAAAAATATATTAATTCATAGTTGAACACATGCAGTCACTCAGCACAAGTTTGATCTTACATAATTTACATTCATTCTGCTGAGAGGAGATACAAGTTACCTTCATTATGTTGTGTTTCTGCAAATCTGTATTTTCACTTTAACACAAATCTCGATGCTTACACCATCATTATTTTACTTTTTTATTTGAGCTGTCCTTTTATTTATTTATTTATTTAAGGCAGAGGACAGACACATAAAAAGAGTTTTATAGTTGCCTTGTAACCTTGTATCTGCTTTCAAGCACACTGTGAACACACGTGAACATGTTTTGCTTCTGTGTTATATTGAAAAAATGTTATGAAAACTGTTATGAAAACAGTTGACAGTTGTTACTGTTTGTAAGTTAATTAGCATTTTTAAAATATTCATCATATTTGGGTGCTGTTGTTTTTTTTTTTTACATCAATTAAGGGAGGATTTTGAGCAATTATTGAGCTGGCAAACATCAAACCAATCTGGTAACACTGTTGCTGTGAGCAATATTACTGCAATACTGCAGTCACAACACAATTTACACAGCCTCCAGTTTGATATTTTGGGAAATTTCTTGTCAACAATCAGATGAGAAGCTTGATACCACTGTCATGTCTGCACGCTTAATATCAAGCTAAAGCCAGGGAATGATTAGCTTAGCTTAGCTTAACACAAAGACTGTACACAGGGAAAACAACTATCTTAGCTCTGTCCAGCAGCAACAAAATTCAACTATCAGCACCCCTGAAGCTCACTAATTAGCACGTTGAATCCAAAACCGAAGTGTAAAAGCATCAAATCGCAAACTAAGCATAACTGGGAGCAGGAGGAAACAACTAACGTGCGAAAATCTGTCTACCAACACCTCTAAATTGTACTTATTTACACGCTACATCTTGCTTGTTCAATCTGTCCTATTTTGTCTTTCCTTTGTCTTTTATTGTGACCTTTCTTACTTACTAAGACAAATGTAAAGCGATGAGTTGTGGTTTTACAGGGGTCAAATGTGCTGTAACTATTTCTTGGCAGGGTGCAGCGACTTCTTTAAGACGTGCCTGGCAACCTTTAACTTAAGACAGAGCCAGGGTAGCCGTTTTCCCCAACTTTCAGTCTAAGCTAAGTTAAGCTAATGACCTGCTGGCTGTAGCTTCATATTTAACATCCAAACATGAGAGTAGTATTGATCTTCTCATCTAACTCTTGGCAAGAAAATAAATAAGTGTATTTCCAAAAATATCAAAAACCCTGTCACAGAAAATCGTGTTCAAGTTACTTTACACTTCACTTGCACTGATTTTTTTTCCACTTTGTAAGCAGCTAATAGGAAATGTATGAATTTGCAACTGAAATGTTTGGTCATGATACGAATGGTGACAGTCATGGATCAGGGCTAAGGGAACCATTTTAACACGACATTAGTGTAGACTGGGATGTTGCACCTTTGCTTCCTTTACTGCCTGAATTTCCTGTCTCTAAATGAACAGTCTGACATGAGAAACCTGCTCGTTTACTGTCTTGCTGAGAGTTAGATGACCATTCTCATATCTGCATGCTAAATATAAAGCTAGAGATAGCAGATTATTCGCTTCCCTTACGACAAACACTGTTAGCAGAAGGAAACCTGACCAGCATGTCTCCCTGATGTCTCCACATGTCACACAGAAATCATTTTTTCACCTTTTACAGAATCAGACCAGCTGTTCATCTCTGCTTGCAGTCTTTATGCTAAGCTAGGCTAATTACCTCCTTCCTCTAGCTTCAAGAAAGTGTTTCCTAAAATGTCTTCTAACAACAGCATTAAGAAAATACCAACGACTAAAATTGGCATGAAACCTCACTCATCACAACCTAAATGAACTCGTAATTAGCCGACACAAAAGCTTAATTGCATCCTGTAAAACATGCTCTTCCTAATTTGTGTGAAGGTTTAAGGCTTTAATGTAAGCTTCTATAGTTGCTGAGATTCAAAGTTTAAGAATAACTTTACTTCTGTGTTCATTTTCAACCTTTGTATTAACCTATGTACTTTTCTCTGAGTTATTTTAGTTCCTATAATTAAGATGTCTTGACTCACTCTAATTACCATATGTTGTTTTAAGGTCTGTCCAACTAACTCTTTGGGGGAACTGAATGTTCAGCATATACAATCAATTATTTCAAAGTCCGTATCTGGCTGACGTTCAGCAGTTCTGCCTGTTTTGAGCGCTTAAGTTGGTACAGGGTTCAGGGACGGAGGCACACAGACCAATTACCCTCCAAGATTTCTTTTCTGCCCCTGTGAAAGTGCCCAAATCCCTGCTTCATTATGGGCAGACAGTTGGATTAGTGGAATACATAAGTATTAGTCTCACCGCTGCGAAAGGTCTTAATGGGACAGACCTCATGGTCGGACACACACTCTCCGTTTTCCAGCGTCTTTCCCTCCTCGCACGACAGACAGTCGTCGTCCTCCGGGCCGCTACATGTCACGCAGTCCGGGTGACACTCCTCACAGTCATTGGTGTCTTCGTCGCCATAGAAACCCTCAGGACACACTGAAACACAACTCCCCTCTGGGGAAAACGGGAGAAGTTTCTCTGAGATCAATACTGTATGTAACCCACTTAGCTGGGCAAATGCATTCACAAGGAGTTTACTTAAAGGGGAACTCCGCAAAATTTTAGAAATTTACCTGTTTACACGTCCCTGCACATGTGAAAAAAGTTGAATAAAGTTTTGTGACTCCAGAGGGAGCTGTGTGAAGTTTGATAAATCAGTTGAGGCTGAAAACTACAAGTAAGAAAATGTTTTTAAAAAAATCTGTGGGTGTGAAGGAGTGAGGTGAAGTCGGCCTCCTCCTCATCTCTGCTTGAGGCCATCAGCTTCAGGCTGCATTAGCTGCTACTGGCATAACATACCTGAACTAACTGTCTAAAGTCAAACTGCATTGTGGGTAATGTAAGATTTTGACAAGGAGAAGGAATGTGTGGAATTAAAAACGTAAGGACTGTATATTAGCCTATAAATATCGGCTATATTAATATGTGATTAAACAGATTATATCAAAGCATTTAATTTAAATTCTTAGGCAAAATGTTCTATAAAAGCTAAATTATGTTTGCGAACTTTTAGATATAGAAAGATAGAAAAAAATAAATGTACATTTGAAGAGTCACAACTGGCCTTTGTTGCTGTCAGTAAGATTTAGTTCAGTCAGCGCAACTGAATATTAAATCATCCATCTTTGCTCACCACTTCTGAGCTTTTATTACCCTCAACTGTGCATAAACTACAGGTTATGTGAACTTCTTTTTAAAATATCAACCCCCCCTTCTCCATCCCTTAGTAGCAGAGAGAGTTCAGGGGGTTCAGAGGGGTTGTGTGGTTGAACATGTTAGTCTAGTTTGCCTGACTCATTGATCCTTTACTGGATCGATATTTGTGCAAGTTAGAATGATGGATTATCACTTGCCCAACTGTTGGGGTGTGCCATATTGCAGTGTTCTTGATATATCTTTTTTTTTTTCACGATAGAAGAAATTTATATCATAATATATCCTGATAATTGGTAATATTATGACTCGTTGACGGAATGACGTCACACAGCAACAAGAAGTGTGGCTAAATGTGAAAGCAACATTGCTACCTGCTCAAGAGGGGTAAGTTTGAAAAAAGGGCAGCAACTTCAGTGATGTGGCAGTGGTTTGACTGCAAAACGTCAGACGTACAATAAACCACGGTACAATGTGAGAAGACTGGAACAGCAAACGGAACAGGAGCAGTAGAACAGTATGAGGAGAGACAAAATGCATCAGTGCATCGGATGAGGAGAGCTCAACAACCATTCTACAGTACAAGGCACAAAACAACAATATTTTTCACTATTTTGTCATTTACAATATTGTTATCACAGAAATACCCTGACTATCGTGAGATCATTTCAGGGCCATATCGTCCACCTCTACCAACTGATGTCTTGAGCTGATAAATCCATGACGCTGTCTGTGGTGCTGAAGTAGCAGACCGATTTGTAAATGCGCCGTTTTCTCTCAGTCCTGCTCTTCTGTCAGTTTTGTCTTGGATCTGTAATATTCTCCACCTATAAATGCTCAGTTCTACACTGTAGCCAGTATACAGTTTCACCTTCATGATCAAACTGACAAGTAACAACATGTGGTTGCGGAAGAGTGAGAGGATCATAGACACTCTGCTGCCTGAAGTATTCCTATAAGTTTTCTATGAAAATTCAGGCTGTGCTGCTGAAACTGCTCCTATTCAACCACCGCCCCACACCTCACCCCCCACCCCACCCCGTTAAAAATTAACAGAGTCCAACAGTGTTATTGGAGTGCAATGTTAGATCTGTAGCGCACTCTTAAATATTTCCATTTTATGCTACAGTACTTGAACTTGCGATATAAATTTATTTTACAGCTACACTCAAGGCTGTATAACCAACTGGGCAACTGCCCTGAGGCCCCGACACCTTCAGGGGCAATTGATTAAATTTATTTGGTAATATGCATTATTAAAGCCCATATAAACTGAAATAGTAAGCACCTACAGCAGCCTCTGCATTTTAACTAGAGGCTAGATGTCTTGTAGAGCAGCTCCATGTCAAAATCCAGTTTTAATATCTTTAAAAGATCGAGTGATTATCATGCGTACATGGTACATGTTCTCACTTGGGAGGATAGATTTGGAATTCACAGCTAATTTTTGCTGGAAGGTTAATCTGGCTCCGGCTGAATACAAAATGTGAGATCATGTTGTCAAATATGATGCACTGTCACATTAAACTGCCATAACATTAACATAAAGTAGTATATTAAGTACTAAGCTTGACCTGTAACCTTTTAATGCTGCAGTGTTGAACAGTTGTGAAATACATGTAATTAAACTAGTAGTTTAACAACATTTTGCAGTAACTTGCTGGTAGTTCAACTACACTCATATTTGCTTAGTCATTCAAGTACTTGAACTACTTTTTTGGCCATTTTTGTGCAGTTAACTATTCAACTACTGTGCAAACAAAAAATTATTCCTTTTTATTCTACGGCCAAAAATGCATTTTTTATTTTACTATTGCTTCTCTACTGACTGGTGGACATCGTACTGCATACAAAACCAAAGCTGACACTCCATGCACTAATGCGCTTTCCCATGAATAGTAGGGTAGGGTATTATGTGAACAAGTGTTGTTATAATTTTATATCAAATTTACATTGTAAAGTTGCTATTTTTTATTAGTAGTAGAAGTTTGAACTTTTCAAGTAGCTTTAGTTAAGCAAATCTTTGATAATATGACTGTATATATGAGTATATTATATTTAATGCAGGACTACCTGAGTAGTTCCATTTTCTGCTACTTTATACTTACAAAACTACAGTTCAGGGGGAAATATTGTACTTTTTACGGCTTTATCTGAAGCTATAAATACCCGATACTTAACAGATTTTACAAGCAGACCACTATAAAATGTGATGCATTGTTTTAGATTAAACTACCCAAAAGTACATACAATTAAAATCAACAGTAAAATTCTACATTAATGCATCACTAATAGTAATTCGATATAAGAAAATATAATTATGTAACACTCACAGGGGGCTGTGCTGATACTTTTCCTTAAATAAAAGGATCTGAGTGCCTCTACCGGGACAGTCAATAATGCTTCATGCCTTCATGTCTGGACCAGGTGGGGCAGTTTTACCTGATAAGAAGAGGTCCGTCTCACACCAGTAGCACTCATGTTCATCGCAGCTCACACAGTTGTCATCACATGGAACGCAGGTCATCTCCTCTTCCACGCTGTACGTCTTCGCCGGGCAGTTTTTGTAGCAGCCATCCTGAAAACTGATAACAAAAGCAGCAGTCTATACCTGCAGCTCTCCCTCACACACACAAACACACATAAATCCACTCCACTCTCACTGCAAAAAAAGGGGCCCTTTTCATTCTAGCATAGCAGTGAAGTGAAAGGCAGAGCGAGTGCAGAGAGGCGAGATCACACATGGCGACAGTGAGGCACACAGCCTTACTTGTAAAAGCCCTCAATGCAGGACAGGCAATGCCTGGGGTTATCTGTTGAGAGCAGACAAAAAATAAACCTCAGCTCTCCCTTTAAACAGGAACTACCAGGAAAAACTCTCCAACATGGTCGGTAGACACACTGAGTGGGAGGAGAGCTCGGTCTACTGTGGGCAGCGCTCATTCTGGCTACTGAGCCGTGACTTACACAGGACACACTTCTTGCAGCCCTCCTCACAGGCCATGCAGTCGTCGTAATCTGGATCCTCCACCTCCCCTGAGACAAAAAGAGAGTGCGAAAGAAAGAGAGAAACAATAAGGAAAAGAGGATGCCAGGTTTCCATCCGAATGTATTGCAAATTTTAACAGAATTTCAAGTAAACCTGCCAAAGAAAATGCAAATGAACGCTTGTTTCCATCTCCTGCCGTTCTGCTATTATTAGGAGTTGGTTCATCGAGATAAATGGTGGTTATAGTGAAGCCGCAGTGCAAGATTAGTATAGCAGGAAAGTTTTAGTACCATTTCATTTTATTAATAAATTCATTATTTTTGTGGACTTGACATCATTTGTTGGCCTTGCTGCCCTGTCATTTGGCCTCTGTGCCCTCAAAAAATCAACACAACCGGAGGCCGAGTGGCCTTTGCCCTAAATGATGAAATTCCAGGCTTGAAACACGGCTGCGTAACTCAACAGATATGAGGAAAGCACCTCCTAAATAACACTTTGACCTTGTTTACCTTCTCCACACTCCACCTTCGCGCACGCTCCATCTGAGACGTAGTACGAGGAGTTACACTTGAGGCAGTGGTTGGGGCTCGTGCAGAGACGGCAGTGGTCGGAGCAGCGCTCGCAGCTCCTCTCTTTGGTGTGGTAGAAGGCCTCAGGACAGGCATCCAGACACTGGCCTTTGTACAGGTAACGCTCCACTCCAAACTTATCTGCAGGAAGAAAAAAAACAAACCAGCAGATCACAGTGTGAAGAGGTGTGATGCTGAACCTTGGCTGAACCTTGACTTTTACAACTTGTTCGTTACTTGCTCAGCACTAAGCAGCAAACAGAAAAAGTTAACCACTAGTTGGTGAACATAGTGGAGCATTTAGCAGCTAAAGAGCTAAAAAATCTTCCTCAGATGTTAGTGGAGGCCAGATCAGGGCCTCATGTACAGTAAATATTGGACTTAGATTTGTCAGGTGGGCAGAAAAACAACAAAATGAATGCAAATGTTCCTCCATGTTCATGAATGTATAAATAATCAACTGTTCACCACATCAAGGCGATAATATATCTGTGTTGTGTTTTCAGCTGTGGAGCTACATAGCTGTGTGCATTGTTGTCTGTCACAGAACCTTTTTTCAAACTAACTTTTGAAAATCTGGGACCTCATTTATAAGAAACAGTCCTGCGAATTTGTCCTGTGACTGGCGAACTTTTCCAAGACAAAACTCACAAAATGGCGGGAATCCGAGAAAAAAGTTGCAGTTACAAATCTGTCTGCTGCTTCACCACCACAGACAGCGCCATGAATTTATCAATACACAGCACAGATAGGTTCCTGATATTTCAGAGTCGTCGTCGGGTCCCTAGATTGTAACTTACACAAACCTCAGTCTGATAAATGAGCAGTGAGTCAGGCATCTAATAAACACCCCGTCTGCCCCTGCACTCTCTCTGCTACTAAGGGATGGAGAGGGGGCTGAATTTTAGTCTTTTTGTTAACAAGGATCCCTCCTAAAATCACCTACTGCTTATGCAGAAAACCACAGTTACCACAAGTTACTCCAAACATTTTCTTAGTTTTTTACTTTAAGAAGTTTTTTATATAAAGTGATTTATAAATCCTTACATTGACTTGGAAATGATCTTATCTCTAAATAAAATCTAGACTTCTCGTAGGTGATTTTCCTGCTACGTGCGCAGGCCTGTGGTGAACTTTACATTAGCTTTATGAACATTGTGATACATATTATGTGTTTGACTTTGTTTATCACTGAATAACACGTGTTTCCTGGCTTCGATCTCCTCCACCATGACTGGGTTCTTGCCTTCCAAAAGGTTTTCTCTTCTCTTTTGGTCCGTGGCTATTCCTGACCTGTGCTGCATTGTTTAAGGGGAAATCGCTCATTGTGAGGCAGGTCCATACATTTTAAGTTAATTCGTGATTTATAGATCACAGGTGCATAAGTTACAAATGGGCTTCTTAAAACCTGCGTGTGCAAGGTTTTTCTGTGCTCAGTATGTTTTATGAATCAAATTTAAGCACACCATAGAAACTGAACATAAGAGTTCAAGTATAAATCTAACAACTGGCACAAGTGGTAGGAGGGTTTTTCTTTTTCATTTCACTGACTGAAAGGCAACTTTTCATGTAATCATACACTTTTTTTGGATTTTAAGTTAAACTGTATTTATTTGAATAATTAACTGAAGAGAGCACATATGCATTTCTAGTTTTTATATTTTTGCTTGCGTATTTATGTTCTGAGTTACATTTCCTGTTTCCTACGGTAAGAACGGAGAAACATAGTGACACAGTCACACAATGAAAAATTTAATGGTTCACACACTCATCCACATCATTACCAAACGCTCAGTTACTCTAAACTGCAGGCGTTTAAATTACATAAAACACATCCTTGACGATGCACGACGTTTTCTAGATTGAGTACATTTAGTTTACATTATTTTGTCAAGTTGCTGGTTGCTTTAAGTGAAATTAATTAGTTTCTATTTTCTTTTGAGTTACCTGGCTGCAGAGTTCTCTTCCTGGTCTGGCAAAAGATGGCACTGAGGGCGGAGCCTGGTTTTATGCAGCAGGCCCAAGCACGGACCATACCAAGAGCTCTGACAGCACAGGGGGGGGTCTCATTTTGTTTGGTGTGTTAGTTGAGTTGACATCTTGTTTTGTTAGCCTTATTTTTAAGTACAGTTACGTTTTGTTGACCACTTTTAAGGACTCTATAAATCTGATAATGTAGTTGCCTTCAGTTGAATCTTTTTTTTAGGAAAATAAACCCAACTTTTTTTAACTTTAAACCTTGACTGTTTGGTCCATGACAAACATGATCATTAATATACTGTATGGAATTATAGACAGGAGACTATTATAAATTAATCAATAAAATTAATTATACTCAAGTTTGCCATTGCTTTAAAGCTAAAAATGTGTGTGCGGTCTCTGTAACCAAATCTGTTCCTATTGTTCTTTTTATCTGCTTTTACTTTAAACCTGATTTTTAATTCCCTCTCTCTCTCACACACACACACACACACTCACAGAGTACATAAACACGCTTGTTCAGTCTCACCAGTGTCACAGCTGGTACAGTTGGCAGGTCCTGCGTCCACACAGGTTGCACAGGTGTGGTCACACAGGTGACACCGGCCACCTGACCGGTACTTGCCCTTGGCACATTCCACCACACAGCGGCCCTCGTCCAGAGCCCTGCGGTCGACAACAACGTCAAACAAAACCCCCAAAACACTTCTTTTTTTTCAGCTGCAACACCACAAAATCAACAGATATAAATTATGTCTATGCAAATGAGCTGAACTCATTTACATCCCAGCGTGTAACATATGGCAGAGTTACACAGATGAGTGTGTTGACACAGGGAGCGGAGGGGGAGGGGCGGGGATGGCTGGTTAAACTCAGAGGCAATGTGGGATTTTTAGATACTGATGCTGATTATTTGAAATTATGCACTGCATACATATACACATATATACACACAACACACACACATATATATCAACAACACTGATCTATCCCTAACTCTGTATACTTTAAATCAATGATTCTTAAACCTTTTTCAACGATGTAGCGCCTTTGAAATATTTTTGCAGCCAAGTACCTCCTGACCAGTGCAAAACATTTGTGGTAGAAAAAAAAGACAACATATATTAAAGGGATAGTTCACCCAAAAATGAAAATTCAGTCATTATCTCATCAGCCTCATGCCGATTGAAGGTCAGGTTTAGTTTTTTAGTCGCAAAACTCTGGGAGATTCTGCAACACTGTTTTCCTGTGAAACTCCAGCAAACAGTTTAAGTGAGGGGTGACTAGTTTTCAAATTTAAAAAAACAACCAAAAAAAACCCATAAAATGCCTCCATACTGGGTACCTCAAGTCTCCTAAAGCCCAAACATGACAAGTTGACTTAAAAGACGTCATTTGCACCATGTTTTTAGCCTGAATCTTCACTGTAGATCCTCAGCTTGGAGCCACATTCACCTATCTGAGCGCACTATTTGAACTCGAGGTGTGTGGTGTGACGGTGTCCAGGGTTTTAGAAGACTTGGATTACATCGGACATGCAGTATGGAGGCATTTTACTTTTTTTTTTTTCAGTGTCGTTCTGCAACACTGTTTTCTTGTGAAACTCCGGCAGTGTTCTGAGACTAAAAAACTAAACCCAACCTTCAACCGGCATGAGGGTGAGTTGATAATGACTGAATTTTAATTTTTGGGTGAACTATTCCTTTAAGAGGTACACTAGAGCGCCGCGCCCTCAGTGTCGGCTTGTTGAACTAAATCTTTCTCTGTGTTTTCAGCCGTTTGCTGCTACATTTCAACCACAAATCCATTTTCTTGATTTTCGTCTGTTATTCAATACTGAAAATAGATTCCTGCTCACAGTGAACATGACTGTGTTTGTTGCTTTCTTCCTCTGTGAGGTTTTAGGGCAGCTGAAACTTTTTGGCAGTTAATGATAGCTGTTAAATCAAACTGATGTTTATATTATTTATTGAACTTATTATAGTATAATTATTTTAGGAATTATGCAGGACTTGTTAGTTTCCTGGGTTTCTGGGTTTAGTACCCCCATTTGAGAAAAACTGTATTAGGGGTGTAAATCACAAGTTTCATCACAATACTAATATTCTGCCACAATACAATTTTGATTAAATTCGATCAGATGATATGTGTCCATTTATTTTTTCAACTAATCAATTAATGGTTTAGTCCATAAAATGAAGAAAAAAGAAAAGAAAAAGAAAATGTCAAGCCAAAAGTTAAAAAACCCCCAATGATATTCAGTTTTACTATGATATATAAAAGTAGAAAATTGGAACAAAACACCCATCACCACTTCCCAGAGCCCAAGGTGATGTGTTTAAATGTCTTGTTTTGTTCAAACAAAAGTCCAAATTCTCAATATATTCAGTTTACAAGTGACACACGACAAAGAAAAGCAGAAAATCACATCTCTCATCTTGAGAAACTGAACCAGAGATTGTTTGGCTGATAGATTTGGCTTGAAATATTACTGAAACTATTCATTCATCATCATAATAGTAGCCAATTATTTTCTTTTAATCGACTCATCAATTAAGTGACTGATCATTTCGGCTTGGTATCATTTACTTTGACATTTTGATTAAAATTAGAGAAGACTTTAATAATACATGTTCATTTAGATCAAATTAATCAGCATCCAGACCAACACATCTGTGAAAACTTTATTATTTGAGACTCTAAACATTGGTGAGACACTATTTTTTTTTCCTCTGAGAAACAGGAGGATGTATTCATTTCCCCTCTGACCCGGAATCTAAAAAGTCAAGACCAACTCACCGTGAAGACACGCAGCTGATGCAGTCTTCTCTGTGCGGCCCTGTGCACTTCAGACACGTTGCATCACACGCGTGGCACTTCCCGTTACTGTCCTGGTACTCTCCTGATAGACACACAGCGAGAGAGGCGATGCTGACCAAGAAATGAATAACCGTCGGAGGCGTTGAGGTGGGCTTAATGTCAGAAGCCGAGGAACAGAAGCCACGTATACACCAAACATTTCTTTATTACAGATAAACTCTGTGACTCATGGATGAGCTAAATATCAATATATAATGTATATAACATTAACAGCTGTTATGTATTTATGATATTAAGTTAACAGTAGGAAATACAAGTTAAATAAAGTTAATGAAGTAAGAACTTAATGTGTTAAAGGGACAGTTTGGGATTTTTGAAGCTGTGTTGTATGAGGTACTTATGCATAGTCAGTGTGGTGGTCAAAAGGCAAAAGGCACCTAAAAAGATATATTATTTTAATATTGGTTTAAGTATGCCCCATATTTACAATATTTAGGTGTCAGACAGCCTTTTACGATGGGAATCAGCTGTTAAATAATCCAAATATCACTCTATCCAAAACAACCAAACTTCTTTGACAAAATCAGTAATTTTACCTCACAGAGCAGGAGTGTTTCTGGTGTGCTGCTGCCTCGATCTGTGGTATTTTAAAAGATTAGCTCGGTTTCACCAAAGTTACACAATAATACAAACAAACTAAATGATCGAGGCAGCGGTAGACCAACATCTCCCGTGTTCTCCGAGGTAAAATCACGCTTTTTGCCAATGGAGTCTGGTGGCTTTGGAGAGAGCGATATTTGTCTTACATTTAGCTCATAGATTTGTCTGTTTGTTGTAAGGCAGCAGCCCCTAATGGACACTGTGAACACGACAGGAGATGTATAAGGAACAAGAAAGTCTGCATTTAGAGGTGGTGGCATAGATGGAAACAAACATGAACAAACACAGGACTTTAATCCAGGAGACCAGGGTTTGAGTCCTGTGTGAAACAAGAAATAAATGTAAAGCTATCTGAAGTTTTCAGTTACTTCAGTTTCTTTATATTTGTGACTTTTGTTGCGTAGCTACAGAGACATACAGAGTGTAGTTATTTTAACCCCAACTACCATCTTTCTCTTAACCTACTCAAGAAGGTTTTATGTCTAAACCTACCTACTGCAGCCATTTTACAACATAAACCACATGTGTAACAT
>JAJHUR010091754.1:0-21000 GCA_027495735.1 Lutjanus campechanus | reverse complement strand
GGAGAACACGCAGACTGAACACATGCGCACACAAAACGCACATACTGACCGCAAAAAAAACAAAAACACACAAACAGAGAGAGAGAGAAAACTACATCCATACAGGCACACAACAACAAATACAAGCGTGAAAAGGAGCACAAACACTCTCACAGAAGCCAACCACCAGAATAAGGCCTGCCATCAGCAGATAAACAAACCACCCACACCTGAACACACACCAGTGAGCTCACCTCCTACATATCCTGTGCCCATCAGCTATCTCTGGGTTTGGCTGTGTGGCGTAGAAGCCAGCACTGCAGGAGGGCACACACCTCCACTCCTCCATCAAGTAGCCTTCTGCACAACGGTTGCACGCTTCAACACCTGCACCTGATGCCGCAGTGAGGCGGAAACAAACATGTTTTTGAAGGGAGAAAGGACTCAAAGGAGTTCTGCAAACAGCCACAGCTCATTGTCATATACAACCCCAATTCCAGAAAAGCTGAGACGCTGTAAAAAATATATATATAAATAAAAACAGAATGCAATGATTTATGAATCCTTTTCATCCTATATTCAATTGGATACAGTGCAAAGACAAGATATTTAATGTTTGAATGGATGAAGTTTCATGAATAAACCACAAAAAGTTGGGACAGGGCTACGTTTACCACTGTTACATCGCCGTCTCTTTAACAAGACTCACTTAGCCTTTGGGAACTAATTGTTGAAGTTTTAAAGGTGAAATTCTTTCTCATTCATGCTCAACATCAACTTCAGGTGCTGAACAGTCCGGGGTTTCTGTTGTCATATTTTTTGCTTCATAATACTCCACAAATTTTCAGTGGCAGACATGTCTTGGACTGCAGGCAGGTCAGTCTAGTACCCGCTCTCTTTTACTATGAAGCCACGCTGTTGTGACATGTGCAGAATGTGTCTTGGCATTGTTTTGCTGAAATAAGCAGGGGTGTCCCTGAAAAGGACATCATGTGGATAGCAGGAAGATTAGTTCTGGCAAAAGGATTTCCTGCCTTGGTGAAAAAATGTAAAAAATAAATAAATAAATAAAAAAGCCACCAAACTCCTTTTAAAAAATATGACATATTAATGATTCTTTACTTATCTGGGAAAAACATAGAACTCTAGAAACACGGGATAAAAGGTTTCATATTTTGACAGTCTTCTTGTCTATTCGGCATCAATATAACTCATAAAGACAAACTGTATTTCCAAATAAACTCTACATTTCAGGTTGTTTTGTCTTACTTCGTTGGTTAACTGTGCAATTTTAGTGATTGGAGACAGTGAGAATAAAAGGCAAACTGTTTCAAAAATGAAGATTTCTCACTAAAATAACAGTTGGTTGGGGGGATCAGATACATGCTGAATTAAACACAGACTCGTAACAGTGTTAATTTACCATCTACTGTGTGTATGATGGCATTTGACGAGTTTTTTAAGCCGTTACCAAAGTAACTACTTGGTTTGCCGATTCCTGCTTGGTGCAGGAAAGAGTGCACCTACCTTCTGATAATATTTAACATGTTTGATTTTATTATGATTAAGAACTATTTTTAATCCAAACTAGGACTGTGGGAATGATAATTTTTGCATTGCAATTTTCATTTTTACTGAAAAGGCCCCTACTAAACATGATGATGTGACATTTGTTGGGGTCTGTACCACAATTTCTTTTTTCTTCCATCTGGAGAACAAGATTTTTATGCCAGGGGAATCTAAAAAACACTACAGTACTTCCTTATAAGCGCCTTTGCGCTTTGGTTCGCAAAGGTTTGTTTGGCCAAATTACGATTTCAGTAACACTGTGATGAACTGTGAAGCCCTAATCCAAACTTACATTTAAAAAGAGCATAAAAGCCAAGATTCAAAAGCGCACGTTTGCTCTCCATGATGCCACGGGCACTAACACGCTGGGGAACTGAGGTTGTATTTTGAAGAAGTTTTCATACAGTTCTGGACCCTGACCCTTGACCTCTCACCTGCACAGGTAGCGCAGGCCTTGTGACAGGGCTTGCATGTGCCTTCCTGCTTGTCATGGTAGAACCCCGCCGCGCAGCTCTGCTGGCACCGATTCCCCTGCAGACTGGAGAGGGCGGAGAGAGCATGTGGCACCGTGACACACGCGCACACACACACACCACCAATCATGTGACACCGTCAAGATGACTCATTGCCAAGACTCAGTTTTCCAACCCACAGCACACCACCACCACAAGTACTTGGTAAACTGAGTCATGGTACTCCGGAAGCTTCTAACTTCTAACAATATGGTGAATCTTTGACAGAGATGTTTTGTGCTTTTCCTCTGATGATACTGCAAAATGGAAATGAAGATCCATTTTTCTTTTCGAAGGATAACACATTCCTTTGAATACAGAGTTGAAAATATTGTAGCTTTTTCTAATTGTTACGATGCTGCAGAGGGTGTGTTTGTGTGTGTGCGTGTGTGCACAGGGGAGAATCAGTATTCTCAGCGGCTGCGAGCGAAGGAGCAGTGTTTACCGAGCAGTTAATTCAAGCATCATCAGAGAATTTGCTTCACCTTGTGTCTGGTTTGCATTCAGTGCAGATGCTGTAGGAGGTGCACTTCAAGCAGTTTTCACTGCACTTTCTGCACATATTTGCATCTGTGGGGGAATCAAACAATACACATGGAATACACATCAGAGCGATTAATCAATCTTACTCACACAACTCTCAACAGCACTTACGTCAACTGACTATTCATTAGCGGGCTCATATGCAGCTGTTTCCAAACAGTGGAGCCTTAAAGGGATAGTTTTAAATATTTGAAGTGGGGTTGTGTGAGGTACTTACTCACTCCATGGTCAGTGTATTGTCAACAGTAGATGGTGGTCAGCACACCCTCAGATTGGAGAAGCAGCAGGAGTACAGGTGTAGGAAGCTACGCAATGTCAAACAGCCTTTTCTGATGAGAAACCATATATGCTCCCTCCAAAGCCACCAAACTCCTTTGACAAAAAACGCAATTTTACCTCACAGAACGCAGGAGTTGCTGGTCTACCTCTGCTTCGATCATTTAGTTTGTTTGTGTTATTGAGTGACTTTGATGTTTTAAACAGCTAGTTCAGATTCACAGAAGTAACACAATAACACAAACAAACTAACTGATTAAGGCAGAGATAGACCAGCAACTCCTGTGTTTACTAAGGTAGAATTGCTGTTTTTTTTCAAAGGAGTTTGGTGGCAGGAAGAGAGCGACATAACAAGCATAACCATCAGAAAAGACTGTCTGATGGCAAGGTAAAGTGGGGTACACGTAAAGTGATATTGATGCTTTTTAGGTGGGCCTTTTTTTAAAAATGCATTTTGCTGTTGACCCTGACCACAGCAGGGTAATACAGCAGGTAATACACCATGGCTATGGAATAAGTACCTCCCACAACCTCACTTCAAAAGATCTGAACTATCCCTTTAAAGGTTCATTTGAGGATATTTCTTCTATCTTGGTAAGAATAATTACAAAACACTTCATTAAGGCAGGTTTGAGGCCAGAAATCAGACCGTGGTCGAGGTAGTAGTTGTCCCCACAGGTGGCTGTGCAGGTGTTTGTCCCCTCAGTCAGGTGATGACCAGGTATACAGGATGTGCACTGGTTACTGCGACTCCCGGTGCAGCTCTCACAGGAGGAGAAGCACCTCTTACAACGCCGGCGGTCACCCCAGAAACCCCTGGGACACTCTGATACGCACAGCCTATTGGACAGATGCGGACCAAAGCACATAGAGGACAAGAGGTGTGACTTGATTTTTAAACCTGATTAAATCATGGTTAAACTTCACATTATCGCCCCATTTACACCTGGTATTAAAATGTGATCTGTATTCGGTTAATTTATCTGGATTGTTGGACAGATTGCATTTACACCTACTTAAGATCAGAACACAAGCCTGAGTTCGTCCAGATGTGGTCTGACAGATCTGATCACATTCTGATCACAAAACATTACATGACACTCTGCATTCACATGTGTTTTACCTTATCTGGTTAACGTACCTAGAAACCGATCACATTTTAATACCAGGTGTAAATGGGGTGTCTGTTGCACCAAACATTTAAACTAGCTTAAAATTAAGACTTATTATATTTAAACCTCTTTTTAAACCCCAGTTAAGTTTTCCCTCTAAAGGTAGATTAAATTTATTTTGCACCCAAACTTTAAACTCCAATCTAAACTGTGATCGAGTATTAACTTTGAACTTACACTCGGGGAAGTTTAACTTTTCAACTTTTTTTTAACTTTTGAGATGGATTGAGCAAAATAACCACATCCCTTGAAGAAAGTTAAAGGTAAAGACTCAAACCTAATTGAGGTGAATTAGGTGTATTTTCTTTCTTTCACGACAGCTGGTCCATTAAAACAGTCTGCCGGCTGCTGCTAGACAGTCTCTTTTTTTTCCTTACTGTGCTGGTGTCCGTTTTTTAATCTTCTGTTACTAAATTTGGCCAAATTGCTCCTTTAATTCAGTCAACAAGTTGTACTAAAAGAGGAAAATTAGAGCTTCTCTGCTGAGCCAAGAGTTCTAACTAAATTTTTAGGTAGCTAGAAAACAATGTAACTTTTTTTTAAACCTTTTTAGTTAGCAAGCAAATAATGTAATGTTTTGTTAATGTTTTAGCTAGCTAGAAAACAACAAACGCTTTGTGAACTATTTAACTAGCTAGCTATCAAACAATGTAACATTTTGTCTAGCTAGCTGGCAAATAATGTGACAATCTGTTAACTTTTTAGGCAGGTAGCAAACAACGTTTTGTTAAACATTTAATGTTATGTAATGTTTCTTCTCAAATTTATTCTTAATTATTTATTTACTTTAATTTGGATGAGCAAGCATCTCCACACTGATTAAACTATTTCATTTCAGGTCACATCAGTAAACTGAGATTAGTTTTTAAATTGTGCAGCAGAGCTCTGCTTGAAGATTTCCACTCACGTAATGTGAATCCATGGTCATGTGACTCTTTGCCATTCAAGCATTAATAATCTGCCACAATATATAAACATGTGGACTAAATAACAGCTGATTGTTTTCATTTGCAATATGTTTGAGCCATATGCTCTGCAGCAACAGTATAAACACATACTGTACAGGGATTTCTGGGTCTACCGACTGTACTCTGTGCTGTGTGATCATGTTAACCTTGTGTTGTTCTTGAACTTGAGAAAAAAGTGTAAACACGTGACACACTGCTGCGGGCTGGGCCCCTCACATCCATCGTCACTGCATTCTGGGTCGCAGGGTCCTGGAAGGGCAAATACTCGCAAAATCACTGCACCATCACAGCAACAGCAGAGAAGTTATTCAGATCGCTGATATGGTTCTATATTTAAGTGATATCCACTCTAAATCTGCATTAGAGTGCATTTATCATAAGAAGGGAGAGCTTAATACCAGCTGAGAACATGACTCACCACTGTATTCTTCAGTGAGGTCACCATCCATCGGCATCTCAACCGATCGGGCTCGCTCACGATGCACGGCGGGATACGGCTGCTCTGCGGTGCCATAAATCACCAGGGACCACTCCTTCAGCATCCCTGTGAGACAGCAGACCAAAAGAAAGAGAGCAAGATAAGAGGTCTGTCCCGAGAGGCCTGCACTGTATTTTAGCTGTTGCTCTAGTTCAATTCAGCTTCAATGTATGTTTCATAGTAGTGAGATGTTACAGACCTAGTTCAGTGCCGTCTCTCTTCTGAGACGGAGTATCCCGGATGTTCAAAGTCCACTCCCCTGCTGCCTGCTCCCCCCAGCAGTGAGTCGTCATCAATTCCCACTTCTCAAATCCCTCCGTGGAGTCGTCAAGAGGCCTAAACCACAACATTACATAATCACACTATCATCAGAAGGAATACTACCAACACTGCTACAACCGCTACTACTGCAACTTGTCTCACTTATTAGTGGTGGAAGAAGTATTCAGATCCTTTACTTATTAAAAAAGTCGCAGGTAAATGATGTACAAACACAAATACTCCATTACAAAAAAGGAGGAACTGCACCACGAGGCGCAAATATAAGGGTAAGCTGGCGAGATTACACAATTAGCATTAAGGGATGAACAGTGCAATTAGCTGACTGTTGTAGAGCTCAACTAGACTCAACTCGACTAATTAAAGTAAAGCTGTGTGACATCTCAGCTGAAAAGAACATAAAAACGTGATATATAATGCATAGAAATGTTTAGCTGCTCAGTGTTTTCTCAGGCTGACAGAATCCTCTATTATTTATTTATTTATGAGGACTTGTATTGATGTGATGTGTCACAAATTATACCTACACTCTGCATTACTTATGTCTTTTATACAATCTGTAATGATTTGTGCAGTTGACAAAGTTTTATTAGGAGTTACTCATTGACTGCTTGTTTACTTGCAGTTCGTTCCTCATTCGCTCATTTGTTCTCTGGAAACAATTGAAAATTTGTGTCCCTTATTGTAAAGCGTTACCAGTAAGCACAACAAGTAAACCAGTAAACACACCATTGACGTATTATCACCATGAGCTGATATGAGGAATTTGTTATCACACAGTTTCTCAACATTATCATTCATTTGCAGTCGTGTGTCTGGCCGCCTGATGAATGCAAGTCAAATATTCACTCTACTTTTAGCTCTGTTTTGGTCTCCACCAAACATCTATCTCTTTAGCTGTTGAACATTGTGGAACATTTACAGTCGCTAACTGTGTCTCTCTGCTGTTTGGTGCTGAGCAGGTAAGTTTACAGTGGATTTATCAGAGGATTTCCCTGAAAACAGCTGTGTGATACGACTGGAAACTACACTATGAGAGCCAACACATGGCCTGAAACCAAAACGATGGGCTGAAAGATGCTAAAACGCTCCATAGTGCTGAGGGGAGCTGCAGAGTCATGTGATAATTATGCTGCATTGACATGGATTCAGGCAGACGATAGACAGTAAGGCAGATAACACCTTCTAGACAGGACGAAAAACAGTCCAACAGGATGGCAGGTCACCAAAATAAAATATGCATGACGATACTTTGCTATGGTGATGAAGTATTATCCACAAAAAATGGAATAAAACACATTTTAAAATGCAATTAGGTACGTAATTAATCAATTATTAGCTTCTCCTTGTCCAGACTGCCTATGTTTTATTGTGTGAGGGAGTCAAATAACATCTGATGGAACATTGTGTTTGAGAGGACGGCATAAAGTTAAAATATTTTAACTTTAAACAGCACTGCTGTCTACTGTTACCACTGCTGGTATTCTCTGCAGGCCTCACCTAATTTTACCATCCTGCTCTTGTCCATTAAAATGATATCTGGTTTGCTGTCTACCATCCGCCTGAATTCATGTGGATACAGCTTTATGTGTGGGTCCATCACTATGGGTGACTACTTTCACATTATACACAGTAGTTTCAGCCATTATTTATGTGAAAAATTGACTAGAGCAACTTTAATTAGTGAACGTAGATAGTTACTTTTCCACTGATGTGCTTTAAATCACAGGTATCAACATTTTGAGTGTCTCTCGTTGCTAATTTGTGGTGTATTTTTAGCATTAAAGAGTCTTTTTTTCTGGAAGTAAAACACCGCATGAAGCAAAAATAATTGCCAGAAAATAATTTAGCCAGAAACTTGCCCAGATACCAGTTCCCTGATCCGCTGTGATTTTCCACTAGTGTTTGCCAAAATCCACATTTTTTCCCCCTAATGGGACAAGATGCCAAACTGAGGAATTTAGCACCGTGGAGTTATGTGCTGTGCTCGAAATGAAAAAGTGTGGCTCACAGATTACTGCTGCACGGTGAAGCCATAGGGGAAGCGTTGTAATATTTTAGTTTCCACACATTCTGCCCGTGATTGAACATCGCTCTTAGTTACCTGTTGGCTAGCAGCTGCGACACTGTGCCTGAAGGTGATGCGAGCGTAATGGAAAGGTCGCCACGACGACCGTGAGTGATGGTAACTCTGACGACGACATGCTCCACATAAACAACGTGCTGCAGGGGCTCGCCGGAGCAGCCCGCGCTCTCGTACACAGACGTCAGCACGGAGCCGGGATGAATAGTTCTGTCATGAGACGGGGGAGAATAAAGAGACACGGTGAGCAGCAGAGATGAGACGAGGAGGCAGAGAACAAGAGAGAGTTACAAGGAAAAGGAGCAATAAAGAAAATGACATCCATTAAAGTGTGCGAGAGAAATCCATGCGAGAGCTGAGACAGAAATAGATAAAGTGTGATGAAAGGGGAGGAATCAAGGGAAGCCCTGACTCAAAGAGGAGATCTCTTGCCGTGCGGTTGGTGTGATACCTGCTCAGCTGGATGGGGGCCTCCTGCACACACTCATGCTGGGTGGGAACTTGTTTCCAGCGCTCGGCCTCCTTCACCATGCTTTCAGCATCCAGCAGGCCGAAGCCATACAGGTGGCTCACTGACGCACACACACAAATATGTACACACACACACACCACATTAGCCGGGGCATAAAAGGCGCTGTAGCTTATAAAAGACATCTCACACTCCTGGGACTTTGTAGGCGTTTATTACTGTTCTGCTCACAGAACCTCATTAGTGTGTACGCTCGCCGTTTGATAGTTTCCCTAAAAAGAGCTGAGAGAACATTTACCAAAATATGCTTATCAAGCTTAACCTATCTTTGTAAATCTTCTTTATTATAAGTTTCGGGAAGATTGCATTCAAAAGGTATCGTGCAATTATGCATTTTCTCCAAACTATTTACAAAGAAAAACAATTTGGAACTAGAAGAGTTCACTTAGTGGAGTTCAGATCTCCACCAGGAAAGAATATTTGGTTGTAATTCCCCTTGTAATCACCAACATTTTGATGACTAACTGTAATTTAATTACATAATACTCTAAGGAATAATAACAATTATAATCAGTTTGTCTTTAATTACATGTAAGAAGTTAATCTCCACCACTACTAGTATCCTATTAGACATTTATGTGAAATTTCATCCTCATTATCCCCATAAGCTGAGAGGGGATCATGTAATGACTCTCACATGTGTGTGAGTGAGTGCGTGGTCACTGGACCTGCAGCTTGTCCGCAGCTAATCTTGAATACTACTGGAACAATCAGCTTGAATTCTTTTGTGCAAATTCATGACTATATGCTAAAGAACCTCTGTGATTCCGAATTCTTGAAAAACCCTGAAAAAAACTCCAGAACGCTTTGAGGGAACCTTCACTTGGACTCAAAGATGATCTGATTTGATTCTGGTGCTTTAATGTCAAAGTCACTGTGACGTCATGTCCATCCTGTTCTCATGATTGTGACAATTCAAGAACACCGTCAGGGATTTTCTTCAAATTTGGCACAAATGTTCACTTGGACTCCAAAAGGAACCCATTCGATTTTGGTGGTCAAAGGTCAAAGGTCACTGACCTCACAAAACATGCTTTTGGCCATAACTCAAGAAATGCTATGACGACACTTCAAACTGAAGCAGTTGTTGAATAATTGCGGCCCCTAGTGGCCAGTGAGAAGAAAAAATAGAATTGGCCATGACTCAAGATTTCATACACTAATTTCTAAGAAAATTACACAAAAATATCAAATAGGATAAAATTATGAGGTGATGACATTTTACATGCAAAAGGTCAAAGGTCAGCTTCACTGTGACATCATAATGTTCAGCTCTCTATCAGTCCTTTGTCCTCCTGTACAAAGAGTCTCTAAGTGCAGAAAGCATTATTCATGGAAATTATTAAGTGGATCACACGCGTATGATGTACACTTCATACCTTTTACTAAATTCAAAGTTACAGGTCAATATAGTGGTTAGTTCCACATTAAATTCCTTTAAAGTCTCCCCTACATACTGTACATTACATGAATCTGGACAGGCATGAATGTAAACTGCAACTTGGCTGGTTGGTGGAGACATACGACCACTGACAGCTGACTTCTCACTCTTCTTATTCCATTTGGGGCCGCAAGTGATCAACAACTACTTCGGTTTGAAATTTTGTTTCAGCTCAGGACAATGTGCGTAGGGGGTCATGTTAATGTTGAACTTTGCAAATCTCCGCTGGTTGCATCTGGCGCTTGTGGCGGCATTGCAGTAGGTGCTTCACCGTCTGTTGCTTGGTGGGTATCTGCACTCTTATCGTAGTTTGCGTATGAATTCTTGAGTTATGGCCAAAAACAAGATTTGTAAGGTCACAGTTACCTTTGACCACCAAAATCTAAGTAATCCTGGAGTCCAAGCGTCCCTGAGATGTGAGTCCAAGTGGACATTTGAGCCATGTTTGAAGAAATTCCCTCAACATGTTCTTGAGTTATCGCCTTCAAAAACATAATGCCTCTGGCCACGGCTGTTGCCAGCGTGGTGGAATTAAAAAAAAGGTTTTTCAGCAATTTTCAAAAAATTCTGCAGCCACAAAAAAATTAAGCTGATCGGTCCAGTTGTATTCGAGATTAGCTGCAGACAAGCTTCGGGTCTGTTGATCATGCGCACACACGCACACATGCAAGCAATCGTTTAAGCCTGGAGGGGATAATTATAAATTTAGCAGAGGTTTGGTGCCCTGATAGCTCAGCAGGTACAGTAGAGTGTGTGTTACATGTACTGAGGCTGTGAGTCCTCTGCAGTGGAAACCGGTTTGATTCCAGCCTGCAGTTCTTTGCTGCATGTCATCCCCTGCCCTCTCTCTCCCTCTTTCCTGTCATACCTTTAGCTGTCCTGCTAAATGCATTGTTTTTCCTTTTTTAAATTATTTTTGTGGGGCTCATATGGCTTTATTGATAGACGTCCCGTGTAACTACCTTTGTGTCCGGCTCCATTAACGTGCCAGTCAGGAGCAGCGAGATGATGAGCTTTTGATGTTCGGACAATAATGTGCTGCACATCCCTCCAGGTTAGCAAGGGGCTGAGAAAAGGTCAAACAGAGGAAAAACATCACACTCTCATCACCCGCTCATACCTGTTAACGGTGTACAGATTCTGTGTGTGTGTGTGTGGGAGAGCTGCTGCTGCTGCTGCTTTACTTGGCATCCAAAGTGAGAGCGATGACACCTGCAGCCACGGCAGAGGAGAGGGAGGTCTCAGATTTAGCCCGGCTGCAGCTCCGCCGTGGACCCAACGTTACCTGTCAAGGACACCGGATCTTTTTACCTTTTCAATATTTAACAGCATGCACCTGCTTTTACACAGGACTGCGCTTTTCTTCTGTGCTCAATGGCCACGATGAAGCAATGTGATCACATTACTGCTGTTCTAGCCTCTTTACAGCAGCTCCCTGTATGTTTTAGGATAGATTTTGAAGATTTTACTTGTTTCTTTCAAGGCTCTTCACGGCCTCTCTCCCTGCCACTGTGCATCTGGTACCTTGAGATCCTCGGGCAGAGTCTTTTGTCTGTTCCAGAGGCCCTGCTGAAAACTAAAGGGTACAGAGTGTTTGCAGTCGGGAGCCCTGAGGCTCAGGAACAATCTGCCCGAGGAAATCAGGTCGGCCACAGTCACTTATCTCCTTTACGTCCCTTCTTAAAACATACAGAACCTTTTGCTGATTTTACCAGAGTTTTAATTGCTTTTTAACTTCTGTTTCTACTTTTATTTCTTACGCTCTATTGTTTTATTATACACCAACTTGCTTTTATCAAGGGTTTTCTTTTAAAACCTGATGATTTTACATCTTGCCTGTTTTAATTTCACATTTTCTAGCTTTACTGAAGCAGTCTGCAACATGGATTTTGAATAGTGCTCCATAAATAAAGATGATTTTTTATTATAAAGATTATTAATGTACAAGACTTACATTCTATATTTAAGTTATGTGATATATCCTGTGAGGTTTGATTATAGAAAATTGTTTATCATGAAAGATTTTGCTGTATCATGAATATGTATTTACATGTATAAGATCATGATGGCAAATCAATGCCAATGCTGAATTTACAGTATTTTTGCATGTCATTTCTTCAAGTTGGTATGTATCCTGCTCATCTGATCAACATTTATATGCGCTGCGAAAAGTGCTCGGTCACTTGTGTTTAGTCTTTCTGGTCACACAGGTTTTCTGTAGGGGGAATTTAATTCCTGACCTGTCTGACCCTTTAAGAAGAAGGAGTGCACTGACCCATTAAAATGCCTTGTGGGTAATTTCTTTCCTGCTGTAAGGTTTGTCTGTTCCAAAGACGAGAATGTTTACTGGTCTATCAGCTTCACTAACAATATGTATTTTTTGATACTGTCTCTTGAGAGGCTACAGTTGATGCTTATTTTTGTTAAAATACAATTTATAACCATTTAGCTCCAAATGATCAAGAGAGTGATGCCATCAGAGTCAAAATGGTACTAATTTCCTATCTTACATTCGGGTTGGTAAGCCGCTAGGATCCAAAAACCAAGGCCCAAACCTTACCCGACATGTTGCTATATTACTGGGCCGCTAACCTCCCCTGACATTAGTTGGTGCATTATAGAAGCCAACTCCTGCACTTCATCCTCTGTCCCTGCATTACTTTTTGTCTCTCTCAACACACGCTTTCCTCGTTAAACATCTGGAAACATTGCCGTGGCAGAAGAGAGTGTCTGGTCTCTTTTTGTGACCTCTACTTTGATGAGATGTTTGATTTGCTACACCAGATTTCAAAACTTCAGTGGTTTATTCAGATACTTTTAATTGCATAATTTTGCATGAATTTACTTTTCCTAAATTGCTTGATTGTGTTAGACAACATAACCTCCACCCCACAATTACAAAACAATATTTCATCAATCTGTAATCTCCTCCTTTCAGCACAATCATTCTCTCTTTTCTGGCTAAAGGACACATGGGGAAAAAAGAGCTGGGGCTCAAACTGGACAACAACTGGTGGAGGGACGCGCTGCTCAGGATCAACTCCACTTCAGACTGAATGAGGCTCATACAAGATTATGTGCATGTGAAGTAAAGTTTCCTGGTGCAGATGACTTTTGTATCAGATGCTCCTTTTCCCCAGCAGACCACACACACATTTTTCTCTTGCCCAGAACTTGACAGCTTTTGGACGTCTTTTTTTTTTTGACACCATTTCTGAGGTTTGTCATATTTTCCCTAACTCTGTGCCCGTTGATTGCGATTTTTGTGTCTCCTGTTGAAGGCAGGTAACCAAATACCACGCTGCCCTTGTCGCATCCTAACCCCCCCTGCTGCAACTACTTGTCTTTTCTTCATTTAGTCAGAGGATCTCTGAAAAGTTTCCACAGAACCTTTCTTTCTTACATTAATTCCCTAACTTCGATAGACATTTAATCTGATCACTACCTCTTTTTATTCCTTTTGTTCCGTTTCTTTTTCTGAATTATTTAATTATTTATTTACTATTGTTCTTATCATTATTTATTTATTTATTCTCCCTCATTTCTTACTCAAGGTATTGTATCCTTTAGCCCCGGGGACATGTGGGTGGATTAACTCGGATGATAGGTATATTCTGTGTCTGCTCATGTTTGTTCATGGGTTTAAGCACTTAGACATGTCAGAAAACTGTAAAACTTCTTATTTACAGGTTACACCTACACTGTAATGTTCTCTAAAGTTTGCCTAATAAACATTTTGGAAGGAGAAAAAAAAAAGTGGTTCTACTTCCAGCGATTGGCCGCAGACAGCAGGTGACAGAGTACAAAAGGTTTTAGAAGACAGCAAACGGGTCGGTCTGTTTTTCACTCTGCAGGAACGTGGAGGAGAGCCAGAGTTTTGTGCACTGTGAAGGTTTTTCCCCACTAATTATCTGCAGAGGACCCTCAGTGATAAACCTACAAAAAATTAAATAAATAAATCAACACCTGCACACAGGTCTATCCTCTCTACTCACCAACCACCCTCGAGTACACACACGCACGCACACACCACTATGTCACTTTGTTAGTTCAAGTACTAGTTGTGGGTAAAATGTGTGTATAGCCTGTAATTTTACATGTTGAGTATAATTGCTCTATTGTTTCTACTTTATTATGTTCTTAACTTTTATATACTTTTAACCCTTAAATGGTTTCTGTATCTTGGGGGATATAATCATTTGGTGGGCTCTGAGGAGAGGGCCATTAACCTTTAGGGGTTTAGATCATAGTTTTTTAGAAGAATGATTTTATATGTTCTTGTTTGAAAATAATTAATTACTCAACATTGATAATCAGACACTAAATGTCTGTATCCTGGAGGTCATACAGGTCAGATAGGAATATGAAACAGGTACAATCACTCATAGACACAGGGACTAAAATTGACAGATAATCAATAATATGAAGGTGTGAAAATATTCACTATTCTTTATTTTACTCTTAAATGTGTATTGATGTTAAATTTATTCCATAACTGGGCATTATATCTTAGAGTGTTAATTGGAAACTAAAGGTCATATTCTAAAAAATAAATCATGAAACTGCGCCATTTTAGTCCAACCGGACGCACCAGATGGTTTGTTACACAGAGCCACCAGGGAAGTCGTCCTTAGAAACTGTTTGGAAAAGGGCAGGCACTTTCAAGAAACGCTTCCCAGAGGAAAAGAAGATTTCACAATAAGATCTCGTCTTTGTCTAGCCTGCCTCTCCTTGACGTTATGAGACTTTGACTTTTTAAATTTGGCTCCTGAGAAAAATCGCCTTTGTCTCTTCTCAGCACGAAGCTCTTATCTTTAAATGTTCTTTTTTTTGTCTCACTGCACTGGTCATAAATTTGTCTTAAATAATCAGCTCTTGAGAGAACAGTGAGATCTAAAGCAAAAACTTGTCTTAAATGAGATCTTAAATTTTGTCTCAGTGGTCAAATTAAAGTCTTGTTGCTCCATACGGTCGTCAAGGAGAAACCTAAGACACCACTGAGCTCAGAAAAATATCTCCTGCTTTTCTTTTGTCTTACTCCTTTTTGTCTCCTAAGGGGAGGGTTTCATTTATTTCTCATGAGACAAATAAAAGACAACTGTGAGAAACAAAATTTTCCTCTGGGTTGGCAGGTGATTGGATGAACCATCTGTCTCTCATGTGGAACACAGCTGATCGGTTGCACCATTTTTGGTGCGGGCACAAACATAACTTCAAGCCTGGTAAGATGGATTCTCGCATGAGGTAAATTTTAGCCTTAATACATTTGAAAATAGCACTTAGTTTTCCAAAAAATGTATATGTTCTTGCCCATTTAAGGGCTAATTATCCATTTTCTCTATTTATCTGTATGTATTCTGTCCTTGTGCTGCTGTAACACCCGACATTCCCTTCAGAGGGATCAATAAATGATTATCCTAACTGAACAAAGCATAAATCAAGTTAACAGGTTTTGGAAGCACTATAAGAGATTGCCAGGTATGTATGGTTGTGCTGTTGGCATGTCGTCAGGTGTGCTAACAAAGAGATTCAGCAGGGGGAAGAAAAAAAAAACATAAATGGAAAACCCCTCAGTGAGCCCGAAGCTCGAGGAGCAGCTCTCCACGTTCATCCAATTTACTCTAATGAGCCGCCCAACTCTGTTACCCATGACTCCTGCAAATTACATGAAGTGAGACAAGTACCTGCCATCGCCTGCCCTCCGACTCCACGCCACACACTTATTTAAACAGAGAACATGAAAAATCACAATTGCATTTCTTATTTTACCTGCCGAGGATACGATTTAGATCAAAACATTGTATGCGGAGTCAACGTGCAGGTGTTTTCTCATTGATGCCGTGTTCCAAAAGCCACATAATTACACACTGTATAATTACAGACTTTCCTTCCTGGTGTGTTGCCAGGCAAAACACAAAACTTTCTGCCAATCAATCAGGAAAAAAACAGTACAAGTAGGTAATTAGGTATTCCATAGGAGGATTCCTCCTCTGACTTTAAGAAGCTTGTCATTTGGCCATATTGTCTACGCTGGCATGCTACAGTGGGCCTCCTGAGTCTGAGTTTGGCTTTCAGGATGTTTACAAAGGTTCCTACTGTATAATTAGATGAGCTGCAACTGTTGAAGTGCCTCACAACAGAGCTCCACTAATGGCTTTAAGTGTAAATGAACTATAGGCTCCAAAAAATACTCTGCTGAGGTGAAAAAAACAAAACAACCCTGTACTACGGGGGAAAATTTCACTTCTTCTTCCTGTGTCTTGTGACTTTAAAAGTTATCGTTCTAGCAGAAAGAAAGTTCATAGGGAGTATGTCTGGGGCGTATTTGCTTGATTGACAGGTGTCTCAGACCATCACACTCAACTGCAGAAGTTGTCGCTCGCTCGCCCCCAACGCTGCTCCCCTCAGCCAACACCTCATTTCCCGAATGTGTATTTTCTGGCTCTAAGCAGCTGGCAAGACGGCGTTGATTTTTATACTCGACTACAAGACATCCCTTAAAGTTCAGCCAAAGTTACAAAAGGTCATCTTCAAAAACGATGTGAAAGTGATTTTCAGATTTGTTGTTAATATCATTTCATTATAAAAAAGACAGAGAAATGAGGTGTCTGTTGTGCCCTCAAAGGCAAGAAAATATCAAAACACATCACTTAGTTATTTCCTGTCTGTTGAGCTCTGCAGAAAAAAAGCAGTTTGTTCTCTGTGTTTGGAGTTATAGGTGAGATGTCAATAGATTTAAATATTTCATGGCAGGTTGAAATAACAATTTATTTCATGAGTCCATAATTTCCAGCGTAAGTTGATACAAATTATTGTGAAAACAGGAATGTCCTTGAGGGTAAAGCTCCATTTGAACCCAAGTAAATATTCATGAATTATTAATTTATTATTGGAAACATTATTCTTCATAAATGTTGAATCGTGTGCTTGACTGTTGACAAATTTCACATTTTACCATGTTCAGCTCGCCTGCTGTGCACCGACAAGAAGACTAAAAAAAAAAGATTATAATTGGATTTTTTATCAGTTAAACAGTGTCTGCTTTTCTTAAAATTAATACTAAATTACATGGTTCTTTCCAGGAAAATGCATTTTGAAAATTATTAGGGATTATTCAGAAAGAACAGATCTGTAAAATAAAGTGTTTGAAGACCCTCATGAATGACAAAGTATTTAAATTATGTTGATGCAGGAAAAAAACATATTTGTCTCTTATGATATCTAGTTAAAGGTGAAATATTTTTTTAAAAATCTGAAACAACTGGCTTGTATTATCACTTTCTATTGCCAGTGCGAAGGGATTGTGACATAACTTATAAAATAAAAAGCTGGAAAGTTGAGGAGGGTTTTGTCCTATATGGTGAATTCTTCATGTTCAGATGTGTTTGCTCAGAGACTTTTATTTTGAAAGTAGTGTTTGATTCCACTTACTCATCTTTCCGCTTGTTCTGTTATGCGTTTGCTTCATTACGGTACAGAAGTCACTGATAATGTCCTGTGAGAAATTAGCCTCGCCCCCCTGGAGACCCATCCACCCCCCCTCCAAAAAGTCGGGGGGAAAGAGATGGTTTTTTTCCCCAGGATGGCAAAGGTATGAGCCACCCTACTCTGCCTCTGATTGGCTTACTCTGATATTCTTAACCTAACCATAATCAGTCATACTCATGCATGAACCTAACCAACCCAAATGGCCCAAATTACAATTATCATTAACCAATCAAGAGTGAGAGTAGGGCAGGTCATGACTTCACCATCCTGAGAAAAAAAATTGCAAGAGGAAACCCTGACTAGCAAACGTTAGAAATGCATCTGGAAGCCTCTGAGGTCAGAAGTTGGAAATTTCACCGGGGAAATTCCTACGTCCAACACCGACTTGAACGCAGCATTTAATCACAGAGAGTTGAAGCTGAGCAGCCGGATGACACCAGAGGGGAAACCAAAAAAATATTTCTCCATAAAATATGATCCACTTTCACCCAAATCAGTGATTAAAGTTATAAAGTTGCGCTTTTGTACAGTGAGGCCCATTACAGTAAACAGATATATTCTCCTTCAATGCTCTGCTGCATCATAAGAGAAAAAAGGGATTCATTGGACGCAAATTTAGTGCACCCAGCTGCCTCAGAGCGCAGGATGATTAATCAACAGTTTTCAATCGTTTTCCAGAAAAAGACAAACTCTGAAATACCATCTAAAATACCAGAGAATATCTACAAGACAGGTTTTTTGTCACTGTTGGGCCAAATCAGTAAGATACAGCACAATAAATATGTGATTTTAAAAAATGAAACGTTGATTTTGACTTTGTGGGATAATTTTGATTTTGTGCTGATGGCCTCAAGTGAGAAAATGTTTTAGTAAAATTTGGGTAAAGAAAAGTTTTCAGTGCATATTGTACAGATGCACAAAACTCATCACTAAAGTGCTTCCATTAGCACACAGACCCATCTCAGCACATCACAGCCTGTGTGTGTCTTTTAGTACTGAACAATCACGCTGAAGAAGCTTCTTATGTTACTCACGGCCTCCACTCACCATTTCCTCTGTCTCCCCGCCAGCGTAAGCTGTCGCGAGCGTGGAGGAGCACCGCTCCAGGTAATCTGGCTGGCTTCCACGCCGAGTGCTGCTGCTGATAGAGATGGTGTAGATGCTGCTGCTGTAGCCGTCACAAGAGCAGTGGTCACCTCTTCGCCCTCCGTTCCCCGCCGCCCAGACAAAAACGGAGCCCCTCCCGCGCCGGCCCTGAGATTAATTGGGGAAGCAGACAGAGGTGAATAATTTATTAATGATATTTACGCATCGATAAGGAGGAGAAGATAAGCCCTTGAAGTAAATATACAGCTGCAGGTAGGGCGCAGACGTAAACAAACACACAAACACTTTTTCTTTCTTTTTCACACACAAACTCTTTCTTTCTCTCACTTTTTTGATGCCATTCTGCAAAGCGAGACGAGTCAGGGGCCCCGGTCCCTCCAATGTGGCCCCGTCATCTTCAGGCCCCCAGCTGGCTAAGTAGATATCAATATACTGCGGTTTGAAGCTCAGTGATTGGGCCTCCACAATGTCTGTCACGTCTCCATCCAGCATACGGATGCCTACAGGTAACAGTGGCAGAAGAGGAATAATCACGTTTATACAAAACTATGGGCAACACTTTATTTGGAAGGAGTGTGCATAAGACTGTCATTAAACTGTCATATCCATGTCATGACACCTGTCATAAACATGAAAGTGCTTTTAGAAATGTTTGACTGTTGTCATTAAGTGTCATTCAGTCAATTATTTAATTTTTTAATGCAAAATTGACATTGTTTGAGATGTCTTTGTTATGACAAAATGACATAAGTCAAGCCAATAATGTCTTTGTTATGTCAACTTGACATTACTGAACTGAAAGAAACTGGGTAACATTTTATTTGAACGGGTGTGCATAAGACTGTCATTACATTGTCATAACCATGTCATGTCACCTGTCATTAACATGAAGATGTCTTTATTAATGTTTGACTCCTGTCATGAAGTGTCAGTCAATTATGTAATTTTTAATGCAAAGTGAGATGTCTTCGTTATAACGATGTGACATAAATCAAGCTAAAAATATCTGTTATGACAACTTGACTTTAAAAAAAGACAAAAATGTCTTATTATGAGTAGTTGACATTATCAAACTTGTCCCGTCATATGTGGTTGGTTTTGACATTGGCTGTCATAAGACCATTATAGGTGTTTCATGAATAATTTCCTGGACTTCAAGTGAAGTGATACCACTTCAACTTGTCATAAAGATGTCATTAAATGTTAAAAAGCCAGTCTGATGACAGAGTACAGTACCACAATGACGGACAGAGAGTGGTTAGCTTGTTCACTTGTTGCTTAAGTAGGCTAACCACTGTCTGGTCTTATCTGCTAGCACTGGCTTGTTAGCTCAGTTAGCTGTGAAAACAAATTTTGATGTCTTCTGCATTCCCTTAAAATTAGGGTACTGATGTCATTTTCTGGCCAGGTTTGGCTCCTGCGCCTCCAAAGCCGAGTCAGCTAATTAGGCTGCTAGCCCCCGAGCTAACCAAGCTAACTAGCTAATGCCAACAGGTCACAGTAGACAGTGGTTAGCCTACTTTGCAAAAGTAAACTATCTAACCGCTGTCTGGATCAGCTAACTCTGTCAGCTAAATCACACTGGTACTGTGTTCGTTGTCAAACTGGCTTATAACATTTAATGGCTTTTTTATGACAAGCGCAACCTGTACCACTTTACCTGAGGTCAAGAAAAATATTCATGACACGCTTATAATGGTCTCATGATGGCCAGTGTCAAAATCAACCACATATGACAATTTACTGTCATGTTAGAAGGTTCTTGACGTTTGATAATGACAGTTGTCATCAGAAAGACATCTTTGTCTTGGTAAATAACAAGATGTCACAACAAAGACTTTATTGCCATGATTAATATCAAGTTGTCATAACAAAGACATTTCTTTCTTGGAAAATGTCAAGTTGTCAAAAAAAATATTTTTTTTCTTGGTAAATGTCAAGTTGTCATAACAAAGACACACACCAAACAATGTCAACTTTGTATTAAACACGACATAATTGACAGAACGACACTTAATGACAACAGACAATCATTCGTAAAGATTCCTTCAGGTGTCATGACATGGTTATGACAGTGTAATGACAGTCTTATGCACATCCCTTCAAATAAAGTGCTACCAGACTTTGACCTCCAGAAGTCCTTCACCATGCTAGTTTCCTGTCGTCACATGGACTCACCGCCTATCCGTGCCTGGAAAGAGACTCCAACCGTGCAATGAGAGCTATTTGCAGCGGCAGCAACCATCCCTGCACACTGAGTCCCATGGCTTGGAAGAAAAGGAGGAGAACATCAGAACATGAGGTTAGATGCATATGCATGAGGAGAAGACGGGCTATTTCCGTTACATCAAACCAGTGAGAAGACAGAAATTTAGACTGGGGAATTTGCATATCCATATGCATGTAATTGCTGAAAAATGGAAAGAAAAGCATGCATTAATTAAAATTATGACGGGGAAAGGCAATTGTAAAACAGGTGCAAGGAGGAATCTACAACCACAGTTCCACAAAAAAGTTAGGATGTTGAGTAAAACGTAAAAACGCTGACCTATATTCAGTTAAATACAGCACAAAGA
>JAJHUR010091753.1:0-13797 GCA_027495735.1 Lutjanus campechanus | reverse complement strand
ATGTTTTGGGAAGAGAAACGTTTTATTTTACTGGGTCTAGCAAACCTGCCGGACTACTTTCGGCTTGACCGAAGCTGGACGAGAACTCTGCTCACAGGACGCTGCCAGGGGTAAGTCAGTGTGATTGCATGACACTGGTGATGGGGATGCCATACAGATTCATGTCAAAAATCCCGAACTATCCCTTTAACAGTGTTAGATGAGGATAGCTGATGTGAGCAGGTACACTCCAGCTGCAGGTGAACGGATGTAGGCGTGGGTGGAGATCCAGGCAGAGGCCCCATTTGCTTATTCATATATCTGTGCATACTAGATGAGGCACAAATACAGACCTCTAAGCTATTTTAAGGCTTTTTTTCATGAAAGAAACTTTTGAATATGTAATTTTGATGAACAGAGATGACTTTTAGGAGTCTAATCAATGACAGGAGAGGAATAAAATATTGAGCAAAAACACACTGCTTACTTGAATAACACAGATATGAATATTAGCAACTCTAATTTATCTGACGATCTAACCTCCAACTTGAATATAGTTCACAATTGTTATCCTTCCCACAAATGAATCAGGAGTAATATAGGAGACATTATTACTAACATGAACATCAGTTTAATGCAAAGCTTACTTGAGTGATTTGGAAAATCATGAAAATCCTGGTGCCGGCAGCAGTACCGTCTCAGTGACAGCAGTCTGGAGGTTTATGGCTACATGTGTTTGCTCAAGTATAAAGTAAACTGTAGGTAACATTACAGGAGAAGCATATTTTCACACATTCTTATATTTATCTTTAAAAGCTGACTTACTACCTAGCTGAAAGAAGATGGATATGTGGCCCAGATCAAACCTGATTCCACATCACACAATTAATTCAAAATGATCCTTTCCTATGCTTTGGAAATTGTGACAAAAAACATAAAATTGAAACCACTGTAATTACCTTCTAAGACTGAAAAAAAGAGTTTTGTAAGACAAGTAGCAAAATCTGTGCAGAGCATAGCTCAGCTGTAGCTCTCCTCTTCTTTTACTATGTTTTCATGATAATATATTCATCCTCAGTGTCATCTGTCATCTGTGTGCCACTCACCTCCTCATCTTCAAACCCAGTCAGGTCCCACTCATGGTTCAGTCTCATCTGCCTCCTCTTCCAGTGCTCCATGAACATGGCAGCTTTTAATGAGAGAGAACACAATGAGACAAACACACAGCCAGACACTCACACACTGACATTTATTTTAGAGTACACACTTCAACTCGAAGTCTTTGTTAGTTGGGTGACCAGATGTGTTGGATAAGGGAGTTTGAGGCTGAAGATACAAAAGACCTGGGCTGTGACGATAACTGCATTACCACAACACCGCAGTCATGTGATGCTCATTACCGTCACCACCACAAATTTTACTTTGAAGGGTCAATCTCATGATGAGATCAGCACATCGATCTATTAATACATCTTTGGATCAGTGCTGTTACACACAAGTCAGGAACAAAGCCTCTGACTGGTCAATAGCCTGAACCCAAGACACTGTGGGATTGCATATTGGGCGGCTAACAACATGCTAACAACTAACAACTGTTTTCAACATGGAAAAATTGATAAATACCTGCAGAAGACATTCAGTGTTGGTTTTATTTTAGAACATCTGCAAGAAGACGCAGCACTTCAAGGCTAGATTACGAAGCTTCTGAAAGGGATGTGATTGCACAAGAGCTGAAGATGTAAAGGTATAATCCTAGTGTTAGCATTAGCTTAACGTTAGCCTTTCCAGCTTTGCTTACTTTGTGGTCAACTGTTTTAGCAGTTGGGAAATAAAATACTTTTCTTGATCTTGAGAAGCTGCAGTGTTCATGAACTGACACACTGCAACCTGAACTGTACATTTACTGCCACACTGACAACTTCAGTTTAAGTCTCTGCTCCTCTGTGAACGTGTTGTCACTCACCTGCTGCTTGCTCTCCCTCACTTGCACACCACACACACTTACATGCTGCCCTGTGCCCTAAAGGGGCTACGCTAAGCTAATGGCAACATGCTTCAATAAAGTCCAACAATACGTAACTACTGAGGCAGTTGAGGTAAACCGTCATCCCATGGTAATATGTTGCTTTGTCACCGTCTGCCTGCAGTCAATCCTTTTTGTATCCTGATTTAGGAAAAAATGATGTGTGATTGGCAATTGTGAAAAACTGCATTGCTAAAATAGCGTTGGTCTGATGTAACCATCACCTCATTATATCTATCATTGTTATAGTAAAGACCTTATGGAAAGTCAGACTTCATCTGTCTTTGGGTGCAGAGTTGTGGTGATGTGTGTTGTGTCGTGACGCTCTGAAACCATCCAGACATTTCCTGAGGCAAAGCTCTCTGTTTGCTGAGCTGTTGTTATGACGTTTAACTGTGACTGGCTCAGCTATTTCAGAGCTTTGAGACCAGTGATGTGACTGGCTGACAGAGGATTTAATAATCTCCACACCCACTGATCTATATTCACCTGCATCCAGCTCTTTTGGACATTACGCTGCTGCACAAACATGGACCAAAATAGAAGGTGCACATGTGTTTATTATTCAAATTTCAACTGAGGGTGCAAAATATTAAACTGGGGGTGCAGCGTGTGCTTTTTTCACCCTCATAGAATCTGGCCCTTGCAACACTAAGGTTGAAACTAGGACAGTCGACTGAAATAGTTTTGTATGAGGTTTGTGGCTTTTATTGAGTGAGCTGATATGTGTTGACGTACCCCACAGAGCCATGAATATGGAGAAGAAGACAGTGGCAGGGTTGTCGAACAGGTGACTGGCCCGGGCCGTTCCACATGCAGTGCTGAGTTTCCAGTAGCTGCACACTCTGTCACACAGAGGACACATGGTGATGTTGTTCTTTGGATGGCAGATCTCCATGCTGGAAAACAACAACACACACACACACACACACACACACACACACACACACACATATATGTGTGTTAAAAGGAACATTTTTAGCTTCTTGTCTTAAATAACTGAATTGTTTTTCATTGTGACATACATTTTCCATTCCATATGAAAATTAAATCACAACAGAAAACAAATGGATGTAGTGTAATGCATATCAGCAGAGGGCAGCATAGACAATAATAAATACACGCTGTCATTAGTTTTCCTGAGGAAATGTAAGGGAACTTTTCCCTTTTTTTGAGATGAAGACATGCTTTTGATGCCAAAATGAAAAACAGTCAACAGGCAGGAGAAAAACAGTGTTTCAGACAGAGGGGGGATAAAGGAGCTGCAAAAATAGCCAGTATTAAAAAAATGATGTGTTTTATGACAATCAAAGCCTGTAAACCTATTTTATTATATCCCCTAAATAAAAATATAAACCCAAAAAAGAGTATGTCTCCTTTAAAGTTTTAAGTTACTTCTGTCATGTGACTTACACTATTAAACCAAAAGCTCAAATTATTTGTAATAAGTAGTGAAACCTTTAAATTTGTTTAGAGGAAGACAAAAAAAAAAGACAAACAAAACTTATTACAAATTACATTTCAGTGATCTTATATTTTATATATTTTCATTCAGTTCTTTTTAAGCATTTTGATAGTACTACATGTTTTTTAAATTAGAGCCCAACTGATATATCGATATTGTCTATATTATACACCAATAGGACTTTTTCTTTCTTTTTTTTCTTTTTTTACAGATCATGTAATACAGCAAACGATGCTTGGGATGATTTGGAATCTTATTTAAATTATTTTGTTTGAATTAAAAAAAAGAAATGGTATTCCTCCGTATACCACTAGAGGGAGCTCATGTACCACAAATTTACTGTGTGGTTGTGTACGACAGTTTGAGACCCGAGGTACTAATACACTATGTAATGTACTACACTAATTTATTCAGTTCTGTTAACTTATTGTGAGGAGAGGAGTGAATAAAAATTTGCATTAACTGAAATATTTCAGTTGACTTAATCAATAATTGTAATTTAATTGTAATCAATATGCTAACTCCAAATATTTAATCTCTGATCACCTCCAACTTTTGAGTTTATGAACTCAAGAAAATTGTCACAACTGATTGCCTAGATTTTTTTGAGTACCGCTGACTTATTTATGTTTAGTGTACATGAAGTTACATACTGATACATACTGATTTTAACCAAGTAGTTTTGCTGCCTTAATCAAACCAAACTGACCATTTCACAACATTAACCACGTATTCAATGTCACATGACTTACATAAATACTTGAGGTCTGGTTCGCCTGTTGCTGCAATATCAGCAATATCGTTACTGGCAATCAACCTTGATAACACCTTTTTAATTACTGTCTAAAAATATTGGAAGATTTATATCTGCTGTTTTCCTTCCTTAAACGACAGGTAGTCTCACTGAAGCAGTCAACTTCCTGACACTGTCCACTGCTGAACACACTGGGACCATTCAGGAACAGACAGACAGACAGACAGACATGGGCTCTGGTTCGTCTTACTGTGTGGTTGTGGGCCAGGGTGACACTCTGACATTAACACTTCTCCTGAGTGTGTGTGGTGTGTGTCTGTGTGCAAATGTGAGCCGGCAGCATGTGTCATAATATCCTGTGGATGATGAGAGGCAGGTGGAGGAAGGAGAGGAGGCCCTCATCTCTCAGCTCATTCATCAAACTGTTTCCTTTGCCCCCCTCCTTTTTCATTTCTTCATCCACTTTTCTCTCCCTCTCACACAGTTTACATCAGCAGCTGCTTTTGTGAATTAGACTCCTAATATCTAATGCACCTAGAGGATTGGTCTAACTTTTTGTGAATTACACTTTTGTGGTTTTTGTTCTGATTATTCCTTCTTTCTTTCTTTCTTCTTATTTTTCTCTGCTAAAAGTGTCTGAGCATCAAAAACTGTAAGAGGAAAATTCGCCAAAAATGTAAAAATGTTGTAAATTCCACCCATTACTCAGGCAACAAACACAACACTCATTGACCTCAGGGTGGCGCAGTAACAATCAAGTTTACGTTTTTGCAATTACCTTGAAAATGGCTTGGTGTAGACTAAAAATTCATCAGCTCAAGTCATCCACATCTTTTCTCAGTTAGTTTTCTTCCTTGTCAACTTTTATGACTTTTTCTCAGTTTTATCAAAATCATATTTTTGCGAAAGTGTCTGAGACTGGTGGAATGAGTCAGCATCATCTACAGACTTTGTTGATCTAAAGTCCAATGGCCACCATAGGTTCTCTTTAGAAGGAGGGGCTGAGGTGAGGTGTTTGCAATCTGCAAGCTCACCGCTAGATGCCATCAAATCCTACACACTGATCTTTTTACTTCTGTTTCTACTCTTGTCCTGCATCTTTGCTTTGACCTCTTTGCTGTTTGCTCCAGGGGAATAAAAATGTATTTCAGAATAAACAATTAAATGAAATAACAAACAATAAGTTAATGTGAGACAACAGGAGGGATGTGAAGAGACAGAGAGGGGTAGAGGCAGAAATAAGTCATGGTTTTCAGTGCCACCTTGGTGGTGCAGGTTCACTATCGAAGAAATGCAAGAGATGTTATGGCATCACTTTGGACACACGTCCAGAATTTAAAAAAGCTTTACATTAAGGCACAGAAGTCCTCAACTACATCCTCAGGAGCACATTGACCATAAAGAGTTAAGCCATATACATACTAGATTTCATCCTCGCCTTGTTTCACTTTGTCTTTATACTAAGTTTGGCTAACCACAGTCTGTATTTAATGCACGGAAATGAGGTTGAGAGTGATCTTCAAATCTCACTCTTACTCATAGCAAGAAAGCTAATAAGTGTATCTTCCATTTTGCTGTTACATTCAGGGTTTATTTACAACCTGTCCAACTACTCTAGTGATGTCCCTTGATGTCATATTACATTTCTCTGCTGATCAGCAGATTGCAGTGAGCGCTGAGTCAAATATCATCACAACTAATGAGACTGATGCCCAGAGACACGCAGAATAAAGCCTGAGATCTGCGCCTGAACACGACAGGACCTGAAGGAGTTTGGGTCAGGTTGGGCCATATTTCTCACATTTCATGGGATTACTTCGGGTTCGGGCTGTATTATTTTTATTCTATTTTGTTTTTAAATTATTTTTTCATTTTTCATCTCAAAGTCCTCCCATGTATTGTTCCTGTCACTGCCAACTGCCAAAAAATGTTGGGCTCTAATTGGGTTTGGGCTGAAATATGCTAATGAGGGACTGGTTTGGGTCTGTTTTGGACAGAATTTTGTTGGGCTTGGGCCTTTTCGGCTCAGCTCTTAAAATTGTAACATAGAACCAGCAGCAACAGCTTCAGCAGGACAGACAGCAGCAGAGAGTGAGTAGTAAAAAATTCAACAGGCTGACAATCATGTTGTCCAGTTAAAATAACTGATTGCTTCATTTGTGTACTCTGTGTGTGTGTGTGTGTGTGTGTGTGTGTTTACCTTGGTATGTTGTCATCGACTGTTGCACATCCATACAGAAAGACAATGACCCCCACTAGAGAGGCAGGAATCAGCATCTGGGTATACAGACCCAACCAGGCAAAGTACAGACCAATCTTCTCACCAAAGTACTTCCTAGACAACACAGGAAAAAATCTGATTGTTTCCATTATTCACACTAGACTACAAAGTGACATCAGGACATATGAATTGAGTAATGAGTAAAATTAAGTGACCTGCCCTGAGATAGCCCTGTGTTAACCCTATAATGTCACAAAAACCTCTACAACATCAAAATGATCAACACCTTCCTGAAAACCCTGCAGTCTGAGACATGTCTCTGGTGTCCCTCTGGTGGATTATCAGCCTGCAATGTGAGTGCAAAATCCAACATGGCTGCCTTCAGGTAGTAAATTGCACATTTCTGGCAGGAAATATTTGCTAATTTGGAAAAAGTTACTGTAAGAATAACAGCTAATATTGCTAATATTCTAATATTATATTTACTTGCAATTATTTCATATGTCAGGCTTTACAGGGTTAAACAGTGTAAGGGATTGCACAGTGTAGCATGTAGGTTATAAATCAGTGAGCTAAAATTACAGTCCTTCAAAATAAAAGCCCTCACTGATGATTAGAAGGTGAACTTCAATATCAGAGTTGTTACTATACAAGAGTGATTGGCAGTAACCTAAAATAACACGTCCTTACCGCACGAGTCCGATGGGCTGGTACTTGTAGAAGACACTGTAGTTTGCCCACTCCTCATACAAAAGCTGAGGGAGACAATCAACAGTGTTCTGTTACTTGACTTGTCCAGTTGGATCATGTCTTCAGCTGTTCTACTGCCACATTTAACTTAAACACAACCGCTGGGTGGAGTTCCCTCTCCTGTTTCCTTGACCGTGAACTGTGACTTCAGGTCAACGCCATATATAATTACCTCAGTACTGCTGAACAGTGGTTATGAAGTGCATGAATGTAGCGGCATCCATGTATTTATCTGTAACTGTAATGGAATACAGTTATGATTTTTGTATCCAGATTACATAATCCTGTTAAATGTGATTTGTTACTCCCCAAGCTTGTTTACAGAGAAAAACTGACACATGATCAGCATATCCAAGCCAGTTTGTGTTCCAAACGTCAGTGGTGACAGATTTTTTGTGGCTTTAGTGTGTCCGTTAAGACTTTTGTACTGGCTTCTATAAGTTTAGAAATAACTTTCTCACCTTTCTGTCATTTGGCTCTGCACTCTCCTCGTTGATATCTCCCTGAAAGAGGAAAGAGGAAAGCTGCTTATTGTACATCCTGACTGGAGACTGTGAACCAGGATTTAATCACCTGACGTGGAATAATCTGCAGAAAAGGCTGTTACACCTCATCTTCTCGTGGTTACAAAAATGTGAGTGCTTACAACAACTTCAAAACACAAGCATAGGAACCTGATTTAGAACAGGAAGTACCATCTAGAATGATAATCTGTCAGAACCAGTTAACACTCACATCATGAAGAGGGTACGCTGCTGTGTAGACACCACTGCCCAGGAGACTGGTGATACCTGCCGACACAAAACAGACACAGATGTTAATGTGGGTTAATGTGGCCTGTAGGCCTCTGGATTTTATTACTTATAAGCAGGCTCCCTCTGGGTGGTTATGTGTTCACTTCTGTGGATTATATCAATGGATTTTGATTAGATTTTTTCTGCTTTTGTATAACCTACATAATCCTGACACTATCGTCACTATGGTACACACACTGTACAAGTTCAAGTGATTCTTGTCAATTAAGTAAGAAACAACCACCCAAATGCTTGGACCCCAGTCACTGTGGCTGTATTTTTAATTATTATTTCTGATGTGAGTGTAAAAGTGGATCTCATCATGAGATCCAGACTTACCCATGCTATACTTGGCTTTGCATTTTGTTCTTTTTAGTATTTCATAAACCTTGAAGGGAATGAAAAACAGAAGAACTGAATTTAATTCACCATGCTGCAGAAGAAAATATCATTTTTTTTAGTTATCAACATTATAATAAAACAAGAATAAAGCTCTAATCTGCTATAGCAATGATGACCACAAGCATATTCCGGGTTGTTCTATTTAAACTGAGCTAAAATGGTCCTGAGAGTAAAAATCAGTTGTGACAGTCTGTGCATGTATTTGTAGGCTGATTGAAATGTAATAAACAATGTGCTATAATATGACAGAGACATGGTGAGACAGAGTAGGGCCCAACAGTGAGGTTCTGGAAGTGAAAATCATGTCCATATTCTGAATATAGGATTTAGATTATTTGTCATAATGCTGCTGCCATCCAATGTGGACTGACCACGAGCTGTGAAACTGTGAAGAAATGGTATATAATGGCTCTCGAATTCTGGGGGCAATACTTGTCATTTTATTTTGCTAATGTGATGGTCTGCATAGTGACAGGCGCTGCTCCGTGATGCACTCTCATCCAGCGGCACAGGAGATACCAACTCAGCCAGAGCCAAGTGCACTGAGCTGGGTGGGGCGTGAGAGGAAAACAGCCTGTAGAGCCAGACTCTTTCAACATCTAACACGGTGAATTAAGGATTAAATGTTCTGTCACGTTTGAATGAAGTGTGTTGCGTACATAACAAAGTGAATTTGTCGCTTGCACACATCTCCCAGTTGAGACGCAAGAGAATGGAAGGAGTTGGGACGAGGGGGATGAATATATCACCAGTCACCAGCTGATGAGCTGGCTTTGGAAGCTAGGACACTCGGAAAAGTTTAACATTCCCAACCCTATGTGATATCAACTTTTTTTTTTAAAGAAAAGCACCATTTATTTGAGATGTCCTGCAGAAGCACTACAATACCCACAATCCTAAAGTGTAACAGCAATGTCTATGATTGGTGGAGCTTGCTGTAACCATGCAAATGTAATGGAAATTATTATTAGTTCTATTATTATTATTATTGTTACTTTATAGTTGTTGGTTGCTGTGGAGGGATTTTCTGAAAAATGAGAGAACAAAAGAATAATTCTTTTCTGGAACAGGATCTGCTGAAAACGTTGGCGGTCACTGTGATGCCAAGCTGTGCTTAGCTTCTTTGTTAGCTTTGACGATGTTAAAAAAAAAACTTCTTGGTTGTTAACATCTCAGGCCTCTCTAACAAACAACTAGAATGTCTGACTTCATGATACAGTGTCAGTCTGCTGGTGGACACATCACAGGCAAGCTTCAGTGGACTTACTATTGAACTCCTGGTTTTGCTGTCAAAGAAGTAATCTTTGTCTGAGAGGTCAAACCTGACACAAAAAACACAGAGTGGTTACAGTCAGTTTCAGTTCAGTCCCATGTAAACCACAGTCTACAGGAACACACAAGTATTTGAAAATAACTTTAAACCAGGCTTAAATTAGTCTGAACACATTCACTCTGAGTCTGCTTTATGAAACCACTGAATCCTGGTACAATTTGTCTGGTTCATTCAAGACACTTTTTAATACAATAAACCCTACTCACAGTCAGTCTTCCTCCTCTGGTGACTTTTCAATTTTGTTGCTACACAATGAACAAATGGCTTAATTATGACTGGTATTCTTTTTACTACTGTAAAACTGCAATGATTAGTCAATTATTATTCGACTATGGATTTTCATTTTTGGAGGAACTATCCCTTTAAATGTCAATATTTTCTGGTTCATTACTCCTCTATGCAAGAAAACTGAATATCTTTGGCTTGTGGATGAGAAACAAGACATTTTGGGCTTTGGGAAACACTGGTTGACCTTTTTTCACCATCTTCTGACAAATGACTATTAATCGATTCATCAAGAAACTAATCGAACGATTAATTGACTATGAAAATAATCGTTAGTTGCGGCTCTATAGTACTGTGTGGCCTGTATGATCATGTTGAGGAGCAAGGGTCGTGCCTGACATCAGAGGTGTACTCACAGGTGTTGTTTTTCCCTGGAGAACGTGTGCGACAAGTGTTTGATGTTCTTGGGTTGATGTTCCTCAACATGAGGGTGGAGAGGCTCCAGAACTTTACTGACCAGAGAGCTGATCTTCTCCATCACACCGCTCGACTGCTTGACTTCATACAACTAGAAACGCACACAAAACAGACACACTTCAACTTTATTAATGATGTACATACACAAAAAACATTGTTAGAAATAACTCACTAAAGCTCTATTCAGATATTCTAAATTACTAGCGGTCCCCAGGTAGTACCAGTCCTCTGCAAATACCAGTCCAAACTTTCACTTTATTTGTTTCACAGAACTGAATGAATTGAAATGAAATGAAAGAAAAAAGAAAAAAAAGTTTTCTTACACCCCTAAAATCAAGAAGATCCTACACCCACCTGAGAAACTTTGGAGACCCTTGGGGGTCGGGACCCCAGTTTAAGAACCAGTGATATAGAGTATTATGTCTATAGCCTATTGCCTGTATAAATAGTGTGTATTCTTTGACACACATTATAGTAGATAAACCAAGACTGCATGAACCAATAAACCTGAGGAGAACAGAACAGGCTGGAACAGGATTTGGGAGTATTTTAGACTGAAGATTTGGAGAAACACAGACCCCTTCGATTGAATTCTTCTATTGATAATGTATTAAACATCAACGTTTAAAAAGTAACTAATACTCTGAGTAATTTTTGAAAAGAATGCTTTGTATTTATACTGAAGTAGTTTTCTAACGCCAGTACTTTTACTCTGACCTGGCTGACTCTGACCCTATGAAACAGCTAAGAGGGCAAATGTACTGAGCTGCTGCAGAGTATGGATGAGGTCAATTTCCCCTCATTATTTGATACTTGAACAAGCGTCAAATGTAATTGTAATGTACTGAAGACATTCCATATACTGCAGAACGTATGAATGCTGCACTTTGTCCAAACATGTCTAAAGATCACTATCGTTTGGGTCACTGTATAAATATGCTAGCCTGCCAATCAGTGTGTTTACATGCACTTAAAGCTGGATTAGGCAGTTTAATTTTGGTGTTATTTGGCAAAGGTTCTATGATAACCTTCAAGCACGATGTAATTCAAGTGATTCTGAGAAATAACTAGACTCCTCCTCCTCTTGGCTCTATTTCAGACTTTAGAAAATCTAGCATGTGACCGGAGACTTTGGCCAGTCACAGCTTTACTATTTTTGAGTCTTATTCCCAGGTCACTTCACCTCACAGAGTCTGTACTTGACAACCTGGAAATTAGATGCAACAGTCAACTGTCTTTCCCCAGAATCACTTATTGCAATAGCTTACAGTTTGCTTTTTCCAGTTTGCTGATGTCTTGTTGATTCAAAGTCCACCTTCAGTGATGTATTAAAGCGATATTCCACCTCTGAGGATGGGTGAAGATCTTCAGTTCACAAAACAATCCTGGAGTTTCAGCAGAAAACAGGGTAGCAGCTCATGGCAGTGAATGGTGAGCACAGATAAAATGTAAAAAACAGAACACAGAACAAACACAAAATGTCTCCATCCTGCTCGTGTGGTGTAATCCAAGTGTCCGTGAGCCGCAACATTAATATTTAACCATAAAAGACGCCATTTACCCCATGTTTTTAGCTGAAATGTCAACTGTAGCCTCCCAGGTAGCGTGTAAACATGGCGTCGAGGTATCGCAAGACTTCGCATATCTCTTAATGGATGCACATGTGAAAATATTGCGAGATCGATGTTATGTTTACATGCTACCTGCTACATGCTACAGTTCACATTTCGGCTCACGGACACTTGGATTACACCACACAAGCAGGATGGAGACATTTTGTGTTTGTTTTGTGTTCTTTTTTTTATATTTTATCCGTGGTCTCCATTCACTGCCAATTTACCGGATTTGGCTGCAACCCTGTTTTCTGCTAAAACTCCAGGATTGTGTCGTGAACTGAAGATCTTCACCCATCCTCACATCGGCATAGAGGTGAGTACATATTGAGTGGATTATCATATTGGGGTGGAATACATTGTAACAATAGCTTACATATAGGTGTGCACCTTGCCTTCATTTAGTTTTCAAGGATCCATGAATATGTAGTACCCGCCCTCTCCACACCCCCCACCCTTCAACCTCCACCCCTACCCATAAGTAGCTGCACCTGGCTTCTCCTCTGTTTTGCTTGCTAATCACAGTAACTAGCTACATCCAGCTTCTCCCGTGGGCTGGGCATTGCCTCTAATGACATGTATAGTGCCTAGGGATGTGCATGATTAGGCATGATTTAACGTCGCCACCCTCGCTAGTCAGCAACAGAAATAATATTCAGTTAAACTGTTTATCAGTACGGTATGTTATTCATGCACAATGCCTGTTAACTGTTGCCTCTAAGAAGCTATGCAGCTGCCCGCCACTAGTCAGGGCTGCAGCCCTATCAGACAGCAGCCCCAAGCGCGTGTGCCCCGATGACCCACCCAACTCTGGATGTTTTTATCAGCAAAGTCGGACAGATGACAGCTTGTGGCAGTGTTTTGATATAGAAAATGGAAATTAGGGCTGTGCCAGAATAAACTGACCAGTAGCCACTCAACTGGAGCAAAGTGTGACCACATCCAGCACAGACACAGACATTAACCTGCAAGCAGAGCAGCTGCTGCTGCTAGCACTGCTAACATTAGCCACACTGTGAGTCAGGCTGGCAGCTAACATCGGCTCCAGGTCAACATTGTAGTTTGCACACAGACACTGTGATCCTTCTTGGTCTGAAAAGTTGAAGCATTTAGTGAGTTGTTGTCATGTTTGTATTGCATGATGCAAAGTGTCACACATTTCACCAGCAGTGAAAATACAATTTGGTGATTGCAGACTGTGACTAACAGCTTCAAATGACTTTTGATACACACCGTATTTTATTTATTATTTACAGTGTTAAACATTATCAATGAATAAACTGTGCTCAGTTTTAATTGTCTTCCGAGTGTTTTCTTATTGTTTGACTAGTCAACAAGTCTAAATTGAAATTCGCATTGACAGTGAAATTAGTTACCAGGAGCATCCCTAATAGCACCATCACCTTGATTCATAGGATTGGTTCCTTAGGTTTATGACATCACATACCCAGCCTGACTAAATCTGTTTTTAAGACCTTTGTCACATGAAACAAGGTTAAAAACATGATTTTTTTTTCACTGGAGAGGGTCTTTGAAAGTCATGCAAACTAGAAACCTGGCTTCCATAATGTGTGCAGGGGATTAGAGAAACCGTATGTCCCCAGGTAGATTTGTCCATGAAAACAACAATTTCTCTGCCACAGGAACTTGTGAGCAAGTTTCTATTAAGACAGATATGCATGTGCATGAAGAGGACAGACAGGGTAAGGGACAACAGAGTGGTAAATGACAGCTGAGATCATTATATGAAGTCTGACTCAA